>CANXYI011699886.1:0-12727 GCA_948208565.1 Hura crepitans
ATATAACATATAAAAACTGTGTAACCAACATCATCTTCAAATAAACCCATAATCTCTGTAGCTTAGAGGTTTTTAGTCTAAACTACCTAAATTACTTGTGCATCACAAAAAAAAAACAATGCACTAAGCTTTGCAACTTAATGGTGTATCCACTATAATATGACTTATATAAAGCTTACATTATGTATAGCAATAACACATTTCACTTAATTCAAACAACATTTGATACACATAATCACTCATACTATTAACTACAATTGTCTATTGAACTTCATTCATGTATTAACACATGCACAAACTTCATCCTTCATATTCTAATAGCTTATCTCAACATAAACCTACATATGTACACACACACACACACACACACACACACACACACACATATATATATATATCATGCCTTATTACTATATACAAAGATAGTGGTACAATTATGTGCACACATGTCATATAATAACAAGCAAAAAATAGTTGTGATGAAATTATCGACAACCACATGTATACAGGAATATATAAGTTGGACATGCAACCTAATGTTCCAAAACATTAACAAGTGTAGTAATAATATCAACATACATAGATTCTATTTATGTATGTAATTAATCTTAAAAATAGTTTATTTTAACAATAACATAAAAACATATGTCAGCTAATTAAACACTTTTGATATGCAAATATGTATTTTAAATGTGTGATCTAATAAAACATACCATATATTTTATCAAGTATCAATATAATATAATGAGCAAAGGATGTGCAAATTATTTAACTTCATAAATAGATTCTTGTTTACTTTATTATAGCATTGCCCATATCAAGGAAAATAAAATCTCATGGATAGTAGGAACAATGGCTAGTATTATGACACCTGCTACCCAATCCGATCATTGGACCTGAATAAGGAGTATGCATACAAGCTTAATATCTAAACTACCTTATTCTAATCTATTAAAATCATGTTTACAATTATTGTTATTGAAATGCTTGATTTATGAAAATGTGAGTTTACAAAAACTTTTTAAAATCCAATTAGAAAATTGATTAAGGAATCCTTGTGCCAAAATTCAGTAGTATAATGGTTATACTAGGGCACTATCCCAAAATTTTCGTATGACCTACATTGAAAACAAACACTTTTATATTCATCCAAACACAATTCAACACTTCAATGATCCTCTAGTTACTCCAAATTAGACAACAGTACAAAGTATGATCTCAACCTCAGGAAGAGATATCATACAAGTTAAACATTTTTTTTAAAAAATAACTTTAGTATAGTTACAAAACATTTACAACATTAAGACTAAAAGATTACACTTTATAAGCCTATTTCCTTATTTACAACATATAACTACTTTTACATTAGCAAAAAATGACTAATATATACATACATCAAAATATACATGCCAAAATACAAGTCTTCACTTGTAGATCTTGTCAAACTAAGACTTGACCTTAACCTATTCTTCTTGAACCTACGCATTGCAAAGAAAACACGATGTAGTAAGCAGGAACTTAATAGCGTAGTCGCTATAATATGCTATATTAGATTCATTCATGCATGTTTAGATATTTACTCATAAACATTTCATCATAAATAAAATCACATCAACATAATAATGAGCATGTACATGTATAACAAAAATGCTAAGTTATGTAAACATGCATAAAATGAACATTTCATGATATAATGCATTTTTTCTAAGAATTGTACTTTACAAGGTTTTCTCATTAAGTATATTTCTTTTTTAGCAATTAATTCACCCATATCAAAGAAAATAAAATTCGATGGATAACAAAGGTGGACGATCAGTATAACCTCCATATGACTCAAAGGTCATCTACCAATATAAGTCCAAAAACTGAGCATAACATAGACCCATAGGTCAGCATAAATCATGAGTCTAAGATTGAGCATAGCATTAGTCAATCGACAAAATGTTGTGCAGTGGCCCTATCAAACCATCCAATAACTGCACCCATATAGAAATATGTGCAGTGGTTTTGTTGGACCCTCTGGTGGCTTTATCCATATAGAAATATATAATGTGGTTTTGTTGGACCCTCTAGTAACTGTACCTATATAAAAATACGTGCAGTGGTCCTATTAAACCCTCCGATAGCTGCACCTATATAGTTTCTCAAAGGCTCAAACATAGTAACTGCAAACATCCTAGTAGCTACTAATAACCCTAGTTGACCAGTCAACCTATTTGACTAGGTTGTTTTACTCGAATAAGCTATTAATTACGTGTATTAAACTTTTCTTCTTACTTTAGTTCATTTGCTTATATAGTCTAAGTATGCCATTTGAAGGTCTTTTATGGTTTTTAAAAATCATGTTCCCATGATAAAACATGACATAAACATCACATTTAAGAAGCATGCACATATATGCACTTATACTTATCATAAAGCATTTGACACATAATATGTCCATTTTACTAAAAATGCACACATATTGCTTCCTTCACTTATAATTCACTTACTAGTATAATTATAAGTTATTTTTCATGGCTAAACCACTTAACATAGGCCACATCTTCATTCGGCCAACTTAGCCCATAAATGAGCATATACACATATTTATGGCTCTTAAATTCCATGTACCATTACTTAGCCATTTTTGGCCATGATGCACAGTTCACTTGGCATTATGCAACTTCACACTTTTATGCATTTTACACACATAAAAGACATGCTTTTATGCCTCCAACCTTTTAGCTTACTCATCATACACATCCATAACATACATTGCTCATATAACACACACATGCCATAACTTCATAATATCAATACATGCATTTAACACATAATTACTTCACATTAAGTAAATATGCACATAGCAAGCCCATATGCATATTTCAGCCACATAACAATTTTTCCATCCTACATTTCATTTCCACATATTCAATGTGCTTATAAATTTCATACCATTAACACAATTCATGTCATATACAATAATTACATATTCATTTCAAAGGCATCACAGATTGCACATTATAACCAATATGCAACACCACATTAATTTTGGCCCTTCAAGGAATATGCACTCACATTTTAATCTTCATCATCACACATATTAAAAATCCTACAATGATAGTGGCATTACAAAAATTCAAGGCATTTATTCATTTAATTCTAATTCCTTATAATAAAAGTTTATACACACACACATACACATTTAGGGCATACATCCATTATACATATTATAGTGATTACACTTCCTTTACGAGTCAAAATGCACACTCAAGGTCCGATCATATCTTTTCCTTCCCTTTGTTATTCCTTTTATCGCCCTACTCAACTATGGAATACAAATTCGATTTATTAAAATTTATATAAAATCATACAATTAGTAAAAATTAAAATCAATCACTTAAAACTACTCTTGGGCACTTAAAAAAATTGGATAAATGTCAAAGTTCAAAAAAATTTATCCAAATGAAAAATGGGTACTGTTCATGAGTTGTTAAATCGAGCTTTCTACCCAACAATTTTATAAAATTCTACTTCCTACAATCTCTAGAGACTGTAAAGGGGCTACCTTTAAAATTTCACAGGATGAGTTGGCTTATTGAGGGAGAAATGAAAATTTAAAAAATGGGGATTTAGGGGAGAAGGCATCAGCTAGAATGAAAAAGAAGAGAATAGGATTTTCCACTGTTTAAAGGATAACCATTTTGACTTTTATAGATAGATGGATTTATGGAAAAATAATTCTTTCTCCCTTTCTTTTATTATTTTAAAAATTGAACCAACCCACTTTTCCTCTAATTTTTCTTTCAAAAATCACATAAATTAATGCCCCACAAGTCTCTAAAAATAATATATCCAAAATCACAAAAAATCAAATTAAAAAGCCTTAATTTCATGTAACTCGATTTTAGAAAAAATACTTCCCAACCTCTTAAAATTCCTATTCCAGCACCATTAGACTCATTGGAATTTTTAAGTATCAAGTTGTATAGGTTTCATAATTTTCTGACGAACTTTGAAAATTATTTATGGTTTAGCTTTGCCTTGCTCACTATTCCTAACACATTACCGTAAAACTTTCTTAGCATTTTTAACCAATCAAATGAACTCTAATTAAATTCAAACTTTGCCCAAAATTATTTTATGACTAATACTTCCATCCTGTAACTTTAGGATACCTCGAGTCTCGAGAGCACAATTCATTCTAGAAAAGTACTATTAGTAAAAATTAGGATTTTTCAAGCATTACAAGCACGATCTCTATGAACCTAAAGGCTTATCTACCAACATTAGTATGAAGATTAAGCATAACATAGGCCCATCGACCGGACATAAAATGGATAGCCAATATAACCTCCATAAACCCCAAGGCTTATTCACCAATATAAGTTCGAAGATTAAGTATAGCATTGACTTATAGGTCAACATAAAATGGATAGCCAATACGACCTCCATAAATCTGAAGGCACATCTACTAATGTAAGTTCAAAGACTAAGCATAGCATAGACCTGTAGGTCAACATATAACATAGGTCCATCGGCCAAACATAGAGCATAGACCCATTGGCCGAACATAAAAAGTATTAAAGTACCCTAGCAACTGTTAAAACCCCTAGTTGATTGATCAATCTATCCATCTAGGTTGTTTTACTTAAATAGGCTATTAACTGGTTTCATTTTGTTGCACCATCTTACTTTAGTTTAAATAACTTATGAAAATCCATTTCATCAATTTTTGTGTCATTAAAGCTTTTTTATTTCATTAAGCTATTATAAAATATGATTATGGCATTAAAACCTATAAATAACTCATATCATGGTGTCTTAAAACACATATGCAATTTACACGTCCATATTTCATAATGTACTCGCATAATGTCTCAAACCCATTGACATTTTCTAATTCTTGTAACATGATCATAAGTTATATTCTTATGACTAGCAATATAGCATAATAGGCTGTAATCATTTTTACCACCTTAGCTTTTCAAAGAGCACTTGCATATCTCTTTTAACATATAGAAATAACATAATTATAAGCAATGTATAAAGTATAAATCTCAAGCCTTACATTTCGGCCCAACCATAAGTAATGAGCATAATGTATAGCATTTCACAAAAGACAAGCATATTCATTAACATTAACTCTACTTAACTCATTTCAACCTTTATAACATCATTTTCATGTATATATATATTCCACCATTTAGCCACATACATGTTTCACACACTACAATCATTTATTCAACATCCATACATATCCCATAATCACTTAGCATCATTCATATGTACATAACACATAAAACTTGTGTAGTTACTAAATATGCACTACACTTTTATCATGTATGTGATCTTCTCAATACCTCATATAGTACCCCAATAATCATATATCACTATTCATAAGCATTTAACTTCATAACATCCATAATTCACAACATATACACACCCCTAGACTTTAGATTATTTAGCCATTATTTGCACATTCAAGCACTCCAAAGGCATAAAGCATTTACATAATTTCACCTAACACAATTCATAAGCATTCAACATCAAACATAAACCTTTAAAGCATCATTCGGTCATATCCCATAGCATATATATATGAACATACATACTTTAGCATTTCTTAACATGCTTATACATAACTAGTTTATTTAAGCATGACAATATCACCTACAATACCATTATCTCTTAAGATATCCATTATAACATTGATTTCCTATACTTTAAGCATATAAGCCAACATTATTTAGTTATCTACCTATGTCCTTGTCATGTTTCAAAATTAACCATATATCCTACATTCCTTATTGTTATTAATATATACCATAAACGTACATAATTCTCATTAATTCCCTTAATATAAAAACCAATTTTCCTTACTTACTCATTCGGCTTAACCCATCCATAGTCTTGGTGTTTTTCAGCTTAACATATCCACACACACAACTTATTTCTATAATGAATTAAGGCATACTACAGGCATTTCTTTCATACAACCTACAAACATAAATTCTCATCTAGCATATAACATATATGTTCCATTTAACACAAAACCAACACTTTTAAGTAATAATTTAAGGTGAAATCATATTATCATCGATACACATACCTCACTAAGCTCAAATACTCCCCAATAGCCTCCTCAAGCCTTTAATTTCTTTTTCCCTTGATTCTTTCTTTTTCCTTTTTAAGAATAACCTCAACCACAATAAAAAAATTTTTATAAATTAGAATATACCTCCAATCTTTAAACCAACCTTCTTGAACTCTTAGTGGCACCTCATAGACACCTTACAAATTACAAAATCCTCCAAATAACTATTTATGCAATATTTAGTTACTATTTCTCCATAACCTTTAAAAATTCACAATAATTAAAATAGTCATCCTATGACACTTCTTACCTGATCTGGTTACTGGACTTGAATAAGGGATATGGACACAAATGTGTTACCGAACTTAACTCATTTCCCTTTTTCTTAAAAAATCCAAAAAATTTAAAACCTTTTTCAAAGCATGTTGATTTAAAATTTAAGTCCTAAAATTTCATTCTCAATATTTAAAAATCAATTTTAACATGTTACATTCATTTCAAGAATCCTCATGTCAAAAATCTGGTAGCATAATGGCTATACTAGGACATTATCCTAAAATGAATAGTAATCTACATATGAAAACAACAATTCTATAATACATCCATCATATGTTCAACACAAATTGATCCCCCTAACCATCCAACAACAACTCAACATATCAATATCACAATATCATAAGAACATTTGAAAATGGATATCAAAATACCATTTTAAAACCTATTTAAGAAATTACAAAACAATAATGCCCTAGATTAGGCCCAATCCCTCTTATGTTATAGACAAGTGCCATCTAACCAATTACATCACAATAATAACATGTACAAATCAACAAAATACCTAAAATGTAGCTTGTTCTTGATCTACAACAAATTTGAGGTTTTAACTCTAATTCGATTCTTTAACCTACGCATCGCAAATAAAACGGTGCACTAAGCAAAATTTGCTTAGTGATGTAATTAAAGAAATTTAAAGTGCTCATACATCATCAAGCATATGTATGAAATGGCAATTATATGCATGCATCTATGTCCTTATATGCTTATGTTATACTCATAGCAAAAGTGAGACACATAAGCATGCATCACTTCATATATATAAACTTTTATCATAATTTTTATATTTAAACATAAGATCATAACCAATTATCTTGATTATTAACAAATTAATCATTTATATTAATTAATGCCCATACTATAGTAAACACTTACCTATACGAGATAATAGGGACATTAGGCCACCTAAGCCATTAGTACCACAAAGGTTCCCAAACTGGGCCTGAAGGTTATTACTAGACTCAAAAGTCATTGCCAGACTAAACGGTTATTATCTAGACCCGAAGGTCTTTAAAAGACACTAAAGTGTCCTAGCAGTTACTAAACCCTTAATTGATTGGTTAACCTATCCAATCTAGGTTATTAACTAGCATGAGCTAATAACCATATTCTAATTTTCTTATTTAATTAATTTAAGTAAAGGTGCTTAGGCCAATAAATGACTAACCAGGAAACAACATCTTTAAGGCTTCCATAATGCTTATCATATCCATCTTTAAGCATATAGTGAATAAACTTAATAAGCTTATGTGTACATACTGCATAACATGATTATCTTCACTTGGGTTATCAATGTAATCATGCCTATGTACATCTTCTCATAACAACATAACCATTTAAGGAAATGTTTTTCATAAAAAACCATGCATTATTCCATCATGCATATTTTGGCCATAATGCCTTAAATATATCACATACATATGAATCCAACTTATTAGGCATGTAGAAACTAACAACACACTAATATTAAAACTCATAGGCCATTCAACCATATCATGTCTATACACATAAAATGCTTATTTAGCACTCTCTATGTATTAACTCATTAACAAATATACAAACATGATGGCATTTGTCCACACATGTTTACACACATCATAATGTATCATACAACTTGCATTTCATACCCTCTAACCATTCAGCCATCTCTCATCCCAACACTTCCATACATATACATGCAATATTATCATCACACAACATGTGCATTTTAACAAGAATCACCTTAAATAAGTGAATAACTAGCATACATGCATTTCATCAACACAGAAAAGCACAAGCCTAACATAGAAATTTTTGGCCCTAGCTACCACCACATCCACACAATTAATTCAACACTATTTACACATTTATTCTATCATAAATAACACACCTAACATTATTCAAACTCATAACTATACATAAATGTTGAAATGCCTTATTTCCATATTCAATGCATACATATATAAATGCACAAACAAACGCACACACACACACATTAAATTTCTATAATTACATTTACTACAAGTTAAATGAATGATTAAACTCACCCCTTCACTTTTCCCTTATCCTTTCGATTCTCACCCAGGTCAACTGCCAATTACAAATTTTATTTTGTAAAAATCGTATAAAACCAAATACACTTCAAAAAATAAAATTAATCACATAAACGGACTCTTAGGCACTTATAAAATAGGGGAAAATATTGGAACTCAAAAAAACTAACCCAAAAAAATGAGCACTATTCATTGAGACACAAAATCGAGTAAATCCTTTAGTTTTTTTGCAATATTTCACTTCCAATAGTTTTTAGGGTTCATGAAGGCTTGGTAGTTTAGATTGGATAAGGGAGATTGAGGAGATTTAAGGCAAGGAAAAAGGAAAAATCAACCATACATGGAGGGGAGGTATGTCAGCAACCAATGGGAGAGGGAAGAGGAAGAGAACTATTCAAACATTGACCAAGTTTAATAAATTTTGACCCTTTTATAGTTAGGCAAAATTTCCTCTTTAATCCTCTAATTTTTCCTCTCTTAATTCCACTCTATTCCACCTTAGTCAACCTCAATTTAACTCCTTTAAAATCCCATAATTAATGCCTTATAACCCTCTAAAAATTGAAGCTCAAAAAATAAGAAAAACTTAACAAAATGCTATTATATGCTTTTCCCAATTTTAGTAAAAATACTTCCTGCACTCTAAAAATTCCAATTCTAGTGCCAATGGACTATTTGAAATATTTGAGTATCAGGTTGTACTAATCCCAAAATTTTCTCAACAACTTTTGAATATTTTTATGATTTAGCTAAAACTATATCACTATTCACGTGACACTACCATAAAAATTAACTATTATTTTTAACTAGCTAAAAAACTTTGTTTTGACTTCAAATTTCACCCAAAATTATGTTATGATTAATACTTCCATTCAATAGGATTAGTTCTCCTAGCCTTGAGAAAACACTATTCATGTCTTAGGAAGTATTATTTGTAAAACTAAAATTTTTTCGACATTACATTTTTTCCCCTCTTAAAAGAAATTTCATCCCCAAATTACCTGGTTCGAACAGCTGTGTATATTGCTCTCTCATCTAAGCTTCTATATCTCAAATACCTTCTTCCATGAAATGGTGTCTCTAGAGCACTTTCACAAGTGGTACAATCTTATTCCTTAGTTTCTTTACCTCTATTGTTAAAATCCTCATAAGTTTCTCTTCATAAGAGAAATCTAGTATGATCTCTACTTTTTCAACTGATAGCATATGCAAAGGATCTAATCTATAATTTCAAAGCATAGACACATGAAATATATCATGTATCTACTAAAGCACAAGAGGCAAAGCTAGTCTATAGGTTACTAGCCCCACACATTCTTTCACTTCATATGGACTAATAAACCTTAGACTTAACTTTTCTTTCTTGCCAAACCCCAGAACCTTTTTCCAAAGTGAAACTTTTAAAAACATCTTATCTCCCACTTCGTACTGAATGTCCTTCCTTTTAGATCAGTATATGACTTTTATCTATCTGAATCTATTTTCAATCTATCTTTAATGATCTTTACCTTCTCTTTAGCATCTTTATTCAGATCTAGCCCTATTAACTTGGTCTTATTAAGCTTATTCCAACATAAAGGAGTTCCACACTTTCTTCTATAAAGACCTTTGTAAAGAGCCATTCCAAGCTTGCTTGAAAACCATTGTTATAAGAAAACTCATCTAAGGATAGGTAATAATCCTAACTTCCCTTGAACTCTATAACACAACTTATCAACATATCTTCGAGCACCTAACAAACACACTTAGCATGAACATCACACAAATAACTTAGCACTAAAATCACTCAAGTACCAAGAGTTATCTGAATGACTCTTTCTCATTGACCATCAGTTTAAGGATGAAATGTTATACTAAAACTCAATCGAGTGCCCAAGGCATTATGAAGCTTCTTCCAAAACCTCAAAGTAAACCTCAAGTCTCTATCTAATATGATTGAAGTAGGCACTCTATGTAATCTAACTATCTTATTAATGTACAACTTTGCAAGCTTCTCCAAAGAGTAGTCCATCCTAACTAGTATGAAATGTGTAGTCTTAATCAACTGACCTACCATAACCTAAACTAAGTCACACCTACTCCTTATCATAGGTAGGCCTTCAACAACATCCATTGTGACCTTATCCTACTTCCACTCAAGAATTGCTATAGGATTGGGCAATTTAAAGGGAACTTGTTGCTCAGCCTTCACTTATTAACATGTAAAGCACTTGGTCACAAATTCTAACACATCTCTCTTTATTCCTAGCTGCTAATAAGACAACTTCAGACCTTGATACATCACGGTGCTATCAGGATGCATAACATAAGGAGCACTATAAGCTTCCTATAAAGTTTACTTCCTCAACTCTCCATATCTAGTACATATATTATATTGTGGTAGTACAGATAACCATCTCTCTTAATTTCATACTCAATAGGCTTCCCCTCTTAAATGGCACTAATCACACTTATCAGCTTGTGATTATCCTTATGAGAATCCTTCACTTGTTGCAGCAAACTAGGCTTCACTTACAACTCTGCTTTGTGGTTACCATAAACTTCTTGCTAAAAGCATCTGCCACTACATTAGCCTTTCCTAAATGATAATCAATCAAGCAATCATAATCCTTAATCAATTCCATCCATCATCTTTATCTCAAATTTATCTCCTTCTGGGTAGGAAGATACTTTAAACTCTTGTGATTTATGTAAACATAACACTTTTCTTCGTAGAGATAGTGTCTCCAAATCTTCAAAGCAAACACTATTGTTGCAAGTTCCAGATCATGAGTAGGGTAGTTCTTCTCATACGGCTTTAGCTATTATAAAGCATAAGCAATAACCTTGCCTTCTTGCATTAGAACACACCCTAACATATTATGAGATGCATCACTATAAATAGTAAAATTCTTTCCTGATACTAGATATATAAGGATAAGAGCTTCTATCAATATGACTTTTTCAACTTATCAAAACTCTCCTAGCATCGGTCATCCCATACAAACTTCACATCATGGATTTCCACATGGCATGTCAAATTTGCCACTTGGCAAGAACATTTAGCCATTTGGCATGGCTGTAAGCCTATGTGACATGATAAAGGTTATCTTGAAACCACCCGAAAATCCCAAAACCATCTCAGTTTTTTTACAAACTTAAAAAATTCACAGTAATTCACTTGGACCTCTAAAAATTACACCATTTATTTTAAAATTCATATTTTAATCCCCTCTACCGATTCATAAATTTTTGTGGCCAAATTCCACCGATAGTGTAGTTCTCAAATTGCCTCAATTTGCATGCCAATCTTAAAAATTATAAGAATTTGTAAATGATCTTGAAATCTAAAAATTCTTTCACTAATAGACTTAGTGGAATTTTTAAGCTTTAGGGTTTACTATTTTTAGGTCCGTCTGAGCTTATCCTGGGTCAATCCCCACTCGTAAAATTTTTATTACATAGATGCATTCCTTACTGCCTAAAATGAGTTCTTAATTTTGCTAAATTTTTAAATTTTAACCTTTTCATCAAATTAAAGCCCTTTAAAGTTTCATGACCAGTGTTACTGCCTCAGTTTATATGTAAGTGACCTAACACCTCGGGTACACTTTCGGACCCAGTGGCACTATTCATAGAGCCTCAAAACACGAGCGCTACATAGCCAACCTAAGGAAACTCTTGATCTCTATTGTATTCCTAGGTAGCTTCCACTCTATAATAGTTTGATCTTACTAGGATCCACTCAGATACCTTCTACAAAAGCTATGTGTCCTAAGAAAGACACCTCACGAAGCCAAAACTCACACTTACTAAGTTTGGCATAGAGCTTCTCATCTCACAAAACTTGAAGAATTATTTTTAAATGATGTTCATATTCTTCCTTACTCTTCGAGTATACTAGAATATCATTTATGAAGACCACCATAAACTAATCCAAGAAAGGTCAAAAGACTTGATTTATGAGATCCATAAAGGCTGCAGGAGCATTAGTAAGCCCAAATGACATTATGAAAAACTAATAATTACTATAATGCATCCTGAAAGTAGTTTTGGCCAAATCTGCCTCTTTAACTCTTAACTGGTAATAACCTGACCTCAAATCAATCTTACAAAACACCCCAACTCCTCTAAGCTTATCAAAAAAATCATCTACCTTTGGTAAAGGATACTTGTTCTTAGTAGTCACCTTATTCAACTGTTGATACTCCATATATAACCGAAGACAATTATCCTTCTTTTTAATAAATAAAACCAGTGCTCCCTAAAGTGATACACTTGGCCTTATAAAACCTTTATCAAT
>CANXYI011699937.1:0-11651 GCA_948208565.1 Hura crepitans
ATATTAGGCTAAGTCACTCATTTTATGTTTTGTTATTGACTAATAGTGTTCTTATAATGTTTAAGGTTCAATAATAGTCAGTTATAAATTTTATCACATTGTTCATTTTTATCTTTGTCTATTGTAGCCACTTTTTAACTCTGCTGAAAAGAATTCCAAAACATAATTTTAATTCTAAAAATTTATAATTTCATGATTCAATGTGTTTCAAATTATCATATCATTATTTTTCATAAATTTCATATTTCCTATCTAGTGAAATTTTTCATTCAGATAGAGATTAACTAGATAGTTACAAGTCATTTCAACAGTAATTTTAATTTTCATTTTAGGGATCATTCTAGGTCCAATTTTAGTACAATTTTCATCATATTATTTCCCATATTCATAGGCATAAAGCCAATACATTTCTAGGCCAATTTCAAGGCCAAATCATAGGCATAAAGCCACCATACATAATTACATGTCATAACCCTGATAGGCATAAATTATAGACACATTATGTACACGTAAGCCATAACCCCTAAAGTCAAATTTTTAAGTCACTTTTCAACCCTTTTATAGTCAAGTTTGAGTTCATTTTCAAATACTCTTTTATGCTATTTCTTGCTTACATTTTGTGCCATGTTAAGTATGTACATCAATTAAATTCATGCCACATAATTTGGGCCCAATTTCAATCAAATTTTCACCAATGTAATCACCATGTCATAGGCCCTAAGGCAATCCAAGTTTAGGCCATGTTTCAAGGACAAAACATAAGTGCCAAGACCATTTCATTCCAAGACCTAGTTTAGGTTCATGGTTCATAAGTTATGGTTTATTATAAAGTTGCCATTCAAGTAACGTTTTAGGTTTATTATTTGAGTCATTACTTCAAGTTCTAGCTTAACAATTTCTATTCATTCGAAGGTTCTTTAACAAGATTTATGTAAGGTATAATCATGCCACATTAAGTGTCCTAAATCCATGCCATTTTAAGTATATAACATGTCATAGGGTTATGATCCATAACAAGCCAACAAGTAAACATTTTACTTACTATATTCATGGTAAAGCTCTCAAGTACACCATCCCACACACCATGGCCATACTTTATTCAACATTTTCACTCATATTCATGCATGTTTACATGCCTTAGTACATATGCACACATACATAGGCATTCTAAGGCCAATTCTAAGGGATTACACCTAGCTCATGCCATAATTTCCTTTAAACCTCTTGGGCACTCAAAAGAGCTAGGCTTACCATTGCATTTCCCAACCATACATACATTGATTCGCCTTAGAACATGCTAATTATGCCTTAGACCCTTTTTAAAACATCGGGGAACCACTCTAACCATAAAAACAAGCCAAGGCCATTAAGCAACCAACCCTTAATTCCATAGTTCCTCACGTAATACACGCACAATCCACTAAATTATCAACTTTCAACATTTAAATTGAGATTCCTACCTATGAATTACACATTCAAGCTACACGAAAGTATTGTTTAGAACTAAAAAGGCCTCATGGCATGAAGAAAAGGCTTTAAATTCACTTACCAACTCAAAAGAACACTAAAATTCCTTAAGTTAGCATGCTGCCTAGTCACTATAGTGACTTCTTTCTTCCTTTCCAACCCCCTTTTTTACCTTCTAAGGCCCTAATTACCTCACAAACATACACACATATATGCTAGGTGTGGTTTACCATTAATTTATAGCCAAAAATTCCATGAAATGATGAAAGAATGCCTTAGAACTCACCTAAAGTTCCCTGTTCGAGACTATTCCAACTAGTAAACTTTAGGAATTTATTTCTCCCTATTGAGAGCTTCTTTTGCTGCAATTATTTTCCCTTTAGTCTCTTAACATCCCAAAGAAAATTTGAAAACAAAAATGATGAATTTTGGTTAAGGGAGGAGGGAGATATGGCTAAAGAAAGTGGGCGATGGCATTTAGGTTTTTCTAGGCAGTCTGAATAATGAAACTTTAGAGAATTCTTTCTCCCAACTAATAGCTTCTTTCCCTCTGATTATGTTTTCCACAGTTCGCTAATAGGCTAACTTGAATTTAGTAACTAGAATCATAAATTTTAGGTTAGAAATAAAGGAGATATGGCCAATTAAAGAAATAAAAGCTGTTCAAAATTTTTTTAGACAGCAAAAAGAAATTTTTTTCTGTTTCTTTATCTTTTTTTTGCTTTAATAAATTTTTGCCACTTGTCCAGCCACTTGGACAATTGGCATGGCTCCTCAGCTAGTTGGATTGTGTATGGGTGGGTTAATCACCACTCGATCTATCTTAACACATCTCAATTTTTTGGCAAACTTAAAAAATTCAACAAAATTCACATGGTCCTTAAAAAATTACACTAACTATTTTAAGATGCATATTTTAATTCTTTCTACCTACTCATAAATTTTTGTTGCTAAATTCCATCAATAGGACAATTTTCAAATTACCTCGATCTATATGCCAATCTAAAAAATTATGAGAATTTGCAAACAACTGCAAAAGCCAAAAATTCTTTCACCAATGGACTCAGTTGAATTTTTTAGGTTCAGGGTCTACTATTTTTGGGTCCGTTTAGGGACATCTCAAGTCAATCCGAGCCCGTAAAAATTTTATTGCACTAATCAATAGCTTAGAATATGAAATGAATTATTGATTTAACTAAATTTTAAAATTTTTGTTTTTTCATCCAATTAAAGCCCCTTAAAGTTTCATGACTAATGTCACTATCTCAATTTACATGTAAGTAACATTACACCCCGAGCACACTTTTCGGACCTAGTGGCACTGTTCATGAAGCCTCAAAACATAAGTATTACATTTCTTCCCCTCTCAAGTAAATTTTGTCCTCAAAATTACTTAGAGCAAATAAAGGGGGATGCTAATCTCTCCTCTGCTCGTCTAGCTCCCAGGTAACTTCCTTTGTATTTTGGTACTTATATAGCACTATAGCAGTGGTATGGACTCATTACTCAATTGCTTCATTTCAAAAGACATAGTCTATATTAGTTCCTCCTTATAATTTAAATCCAGCTATACCTCAATACTTGCCAGTGGAATCATATGTAATGGATCCAATCTATACCTCTTAAGCATGTAAACATGAAAACATTGTGTATCTGCTAGAGCTCAGGTGGTAGTACAAATCTATATGCTAGAGGTCTGACCTTATATGTACTCTCATATGACCCAGTGAACTTGGGACTTAGTTTCCTCCTTTTACCAAATGTCAATATTTTCTTCCAAAGAGAAACCTTTAGAAACACTTTATTGCCAACTGCACATTCAATGTCTCTCTACTTCTGGTAAGCATATGATTTATGTCTGTCAACTGCTACCTTCAGCCTCTCTCTTACTATTCTTACTTTTTCTTCAATGTCTTAGATCAATTCAATAATAGAAATCTTGCTTTCCCTTATTTTACTCCAACACAAAGGAGTTCTGCATTGTCTGCCATAAAATGCCTCATATGGTGCCACCTCCAATTAGACTAGTAATTATTATTATAATCAACCTCTGCCAAGAACAAATATAGATTTTAGTTACCCATAAGCTTAATAGTACAATCTCACAGCATACTTTCAAATATCTATGTCGCCTTTTCTAATTGTCTATCAGTCTAAGAATGAAAACTATGTTATAGATCAGTCTAGTGCCCAAAGCTATCTACAGCTTCTTCCAAAATCTTAAAGTAAAACAAAGATTCCTATCAAAAATGATAGTCACTAGCACACCATGAAATTTGACTAGCTTATCCACATATAGTCTAGCTAACCTCTTTAGGGACTAATCCATCCCCACTGGGTAACTTAAACAGTCTTTGTCAATCTGTTAATAATTACCCATGCAACATTGCATTTAATTCTAGCCAAAACTAAACCCATCACAAAACTTAGGGTAAACTTTTCTTATTTTCACTCTAGTATTGCTATAAGATACAACCATTTAGAAGTAACTTGATGCTCAGCTTTCACTTGTTGGCATGTCAAACACTTGGCATCATATTTTGTCACATCTCTTTTTATACCAGGCTGTCAATAATAAAATTTTCAAGTTCAAATTTTCCTCCCAGGATACATAAAATGAGGAGCCTCATGTCTCTCCTTAAGTATCTATAACACTAGGTCATCCACGTAAGGCACACATGATATGTTTTGATAATACATTTATCCATCCTCTGTCAACTCAGACCTTATGGTCTTCCCTTTTTTATCCCTACTTGCCATCTAAACCAATTGTTCCTCTTCCATCTGTTTTTCCTTAATCTGCTATTAACAATCTAGCTTTATCTTTAACTTAGCTAGTATAGCATTTTCTAAAATGTACTGTAACTATCACTCATGCTTTCACGGTTATCATACATTTCCTGCTCTAAGCACTCGCCATCATATTGGCTTTCCTTGGTTGATAATCAATTAGATAATCACAATCCTTGATCACCTCCAACCAACTTCTCTATCTCATGTTCAACTTCTTCTATCTAAAGAGATATTTTAGGCTTTTACAATCTATACATATGGAGCATTTCTCTTCATACAGATAGTGCCTTTTTTATTTTCAATACAAAGACAATGGTAACTAGCCACAAGTAATGGGTAGGATAATTCTTCTCATATGGCTTTAACTATCTTAAAGCATAAGCCAATACATTTCCATCCTACATTAACAAACATCTCATGCCATTTAGTAAAGCATCACTATACACTGTAAGGCCTTTACCCTCTTCAAGTTGAATCAAGATAGAAGCCTCTGTCAGCAGCTTTTTTAATTGCCCAAAATTGGCTTGACACTTATCATCCCACTCGAATCTCATATCCTTTCTAATAAGTTTGGTTAAAAGAGTGGCAATGATGAAGAACCCTCTTACAAGTCTTTTGTAATGTCAACTAAACCCAAAAAATTCTTATCTTAGTTACATTCCTAGGTGGTTCCAATTCTAACACTACTTTTCACTTACTAGGATTAACCCTAATTCCATTAGCTGATATCATATGCCCTAGAAAAGTAATTTCACTAAGCTAAAACTCACATTTACTGAGCTTGGTATACAACTGTCTCTCTCTCTCATGGTCTGTAACACAACCTTAAAGTGGGGTTCATACTCTTTCTAGTTTTTAGGGCATATCAAAAGACCATCTATGAACATTGCCACCACTTATCTACATAAGATTGAAAAGATCTATTCATCAAGTTTCATAAGAGCTACTAGAGCATTAGTGTATCCTATTGGCATCACTAAGGACTCAAAATGCTTGTACCATTTTCTAAAAATAGTTTTAGTAACATCAGCTTCCTTAATCCTTACCTAATAGTATCTAGATCTCATATCCATTTTAAAAAATATACCAACTACTCTTAACTGGTCAAAGATATCATCCATCTTAGTAGGGATGCTTATTCTTCACAATCACTATGTTCAACTGCTTATAAAGCAATATATAACCTGAGCGACCAGCCCTTCCTCCTTTACAAACAATATAGTTACTCCACAAAGAGTGACATGTGGTCTAATAAAACCCTTATTTAATAATTCTTACAGTTGTACCCTTAGTCCTTCTTTTTTAATAGGTGTTATTCTATAAAGAGTAATAAGTACTAAAGCATTACTAAGATATACCTTCATATTAACTCCTATTCCCTCTAAGGTGGTAAGCTTGGTAGCTCATCCGAAATACATTAGAAGACTCAAACACAACTAGAATATGCCAGATTAGAGTTAAAACATTCAGATCAATAGCATAAGCCAAACATGCCTCACTCTTTTTAAAGGAGTTGTTATATTTTAATAACAAAGATAAGATTGTCCAAAAGGTTCTTCTCACCATCCATAGTCACTATCAGTCTTTGTATAGTCTGGAGCATCAACTTTTTATATTCACAATCAGTTATAGCCTGATACTTAGTAAGCTAATCTGTCTTAGGATTATATCAACTCATCAAAAGATAGATTAACCAATAAGCTGCAAGTTTATGCCCTTGAATCACTAGAGAACCTTGCTTGCACACTATGTTCATAATTAGACATGGCACCATAAGGTTACTAAATTTGATGTCTTCATTAACATGCACAGGCTTTAAGCACCTATCTAAAATTTATGCAGTACATACCTAGGGGGGTGTTGAATTAAGGCCTATCAAAGCCAAGATTGTAACTTTAGATAGACAAAATACTAGTTATGACCTCTAGTGCTATAGCCTCTCTTGCTCTCATAGCACCCTACCTGGCTAAAGCACAAGCCTTAATTCTAATATCTTGACTAGTATTAGATTACACTCTTTTGGTTTACCCTTAACCCCTACTCTATGGTGCAACATTAGGTGTCTATGTTTGAGCACCCTTTACCTGTCTCTAAGGACACTTTCTCTGTAGTGGTCTTTAACACCACAATAGAGGCATTCCCTCTCTTACCTTCTCTACACTATTCCTAATACCTTATCTAATAAGTGCCACACATGAGAGGTCCACTCTAATTACCCCTTGTACAAGGAGTACTATCAACCCGATGAGGCAATCGAGGTATACCACTAGAAGCTTGCCCTAACCTCTGAGATTATATCTATCTCTGCCTATGGTACCCTATTTGATACTATGACTTAGGCTAAAACTATACCTATAACTGACCCTATCTCCTTATCTTACCATCCTGCCACTATATTGGATTGTCCCATAGTTCACTGCCTCTTCCTCTATAAGAGGTTTCTTCTTTTTAGTACCTTTTCCTCCGCATCCTATAGAGCTAGTACTGGTACTGCAAAATCTCTCTCTTTTTGAGAGTTAGATATCTATATCCTTAACCTTACAATCAGTCTTATCAAAAATCTTTTACATCCTCTATATATCATTGAAAATAATATCTTCAGCATACTTCAGGGACACAGTAAGATCCTTTTATGGACTACTTCCTGCCATACTAAGATAAGGATTACTCCTACCTAATGTTAACCAATCACTTGTGACTTTGACTATTGTGTAGCATTACTGGGTTTAGGTACTGATGTATTTCCTTCCTCTTATATGGTTATGGGTGCAAAACTGGCTACTTCTTTGGCACATCCTTCAAGTACCTAAATAGGCATTTATGGACTGCATAAAGAAAAAAATTTACCAGCCTTGTGTAGCATATCAGTTCAAAGGAATTTTAAACTTAGATAGTTAATATCTATGTACACTAATAAGGAACACTAAACCAAAGCTTTGATACCACTAAATGTTACACCCCTTACTAGATCTTTGAAAGAACCCAATAGGTGTTGCACACACTCTTAGGTCTCCCATCCTAACTTTGTCCACTAGTACCATTCGTTTAACTTCTTTTATATTTCTCTAAAATTATGGTAGCATAGTGGCTGTCTGGGTTCCTATCCAAAAATTTTAAAGCCTATTTAAGCACTAATATGATCATTTCACAACTCCAGGACCCATCTAGTCCCCCATTATCAACATAATATTAGCCTATTCAAATAGCAACATAGGCCTTAGACCACAAATAATAAGCATACATATATAGTGCCTCAGGCTCAAATCATCAACATACATTATTTCTAAGAATGCATTCATAAAACTTATATTTCTATTTCAATCACATCAACAGTTTATACATACTTATATACATTACATTAATAAAACATAAATACATATCTTCAACCCATTTCCCACCTCAATACATGGATATCAAAACTATACAACATTTAGTTTGTGCTTCTTTAAAAAGTATCCTCTTAACTTTTATCTACACACTTTATGAGGTAAGATTCCAATCTTAATTACTTGCACACCAAAATAGGTATGCTGAGTATACAAGATACTCAGTGGTGACTTAAAGCATTTAAATCATGGTATTATTTATTTTCATACGTGTGTAGTCTAATTATTATTCTTGCTAAGTCCTTTAGTTTAATTTACACATTATAGTGCCAAATTACCAAAATACCCTTAAGGTACTTATATTTCATAAAATAATCTTTTTAACTCACATATATCATTTAAGATAGTTATTAATGATTCTAGCATGCATATCTTGCATTAATCATTTCATTAAATAACTTATGTGTAAAATTACCAAAATGACCCTAAGTCTATATTTCATCAATTTATTTACAAAATATTATCCAATTATGCTTAATTTCATTTTTATGATCATATTGATTATTTACTTAATTAAATTCACTGGCCTAACAAGAAAGGTGACACTTACAAACACTGAAACTGAAGCAAATAAACAAGTGCAGTAGCCCCCATTTTAGACCTCGGCCACTGCACTAGCATGTGTGACATCATAGAGATCAGTTCATAGCCTCTCTAACCATAAATAAATAACATCAATCTATGTGACATAATGGAGATTAGCCCGTTGGCCTCCCTAACCACAAATAAATAACATTAATTTTTGTGACATAATGAAGATCAGCCCATTGGCCTCCTTAGCCACAAATAAAATCTCAACATCTATGTTACATAATGGAGATAAGCCTATAGGCCTCTCCAGCCATAATTAATTATCCATATATGTGGCATAATGGAAATCAACCAATAAGCCTCCCTATCCATAATAAATCTCATTGCCTGGACATCAAACAACTAGCAACTACTAAAACCCTAAGTTGGTTGGTCAACCCATCTAGTGGGTGTCTAACCAATGGGCCAAGTAGCACATTTTAAGTCTAGTTATTGACCAATAGTATTTTTATAATATTTAATGATCAATAATAGTCAGTTATGAATTTTATCACACAGTTCATTTTTATTTCAATCTGTTATAGCCACTTTTTGGCTCTAACGGGATGAATCTCGAAACATAATTTTAATTTTGATAATGTCTAATTTCATGATTCAATGTGTTTTAAATTATCGTATCATTATTTTTCATAAATTTTTTATTTCCTATCTTGTGACATTTTTCATTCAAGTATAGGTCAACTGGACAGTTACAGGTCATTTCAACAATAATTTTAAGTTTAATTTCTAGGACCATTCTAGGTCCAATTTTAGTACAATTCTCATCATTTTTTTCTCATATTCATAGGTCCAAAGCCAATACATTTCTAGGCCAATTTCAAAGGCAAATCATAGGCATAAAGCCACCATACATAATTAAATGTCATAGCCCTAATAGGCATAAATTATAGACATATTATGTTCATGCAAGCCATAGCCCTTAAAGGTAAATTTTTAAGTCACTTTACATCCCTTTTATTGTCAAGTTTGAGATCATTTTCACATACCCTTTTTATGCCATTTCTTGCTTACATTTCATGCCATGTTAAGTAGCTACATCAATTAAATTCATGCCATATAATTTGAGCCCAATTTTAATGAAATTTTCACTAGTGTAATCACCATGCCATAGGCCTTAAGCAAATCCAAGTCTAGGCCACATTTCAAGGCCAAACATAGGTACCAAGACCATTTCATTTCAAGTCCAAGTTTAGGGTCTTAATTCATATGTTAAGGTCTATTATAAAGTTATTATTCAAGTTACGTTTTAGGTTCATTGTCCGAGTCATTGCTTTAAGTTCTAGCTCAACAATTTCTATTCATTTGAAGGTCCTTTATCAAGGTTTATATAAGGTACATGCCACATTAAGTGTCCCAAATCCATGCCATTTCAAGTATATAACATGTCATAGGGTTATGATCCATAACAAGCCAATAAGCAAACATTTTACTTACTATATTTATGGTAAGGCTCTCGGTTACACCATCCCACACACTATGGCTATACTTTATTCCATATTTTTACTCATATTCATGCACTTTTATATAGCCTTAGTACACATACACACATTCATAGGCATTCTAAGGCCAATTCTAAGGGATTACACCTAGCACATGCCATAATTTCCTTTAAACCTCTCGGGTACTCACAAGAACTAGGTTTGCCATTGCATTTACCAACCATACATACATTAATTCACCTTAGACCATGTCAATTATGCCTTAAACCCCTTTCTAAACATCATGCCACCATTTTAACCATTAAAACAAGCCAAGGACAATGAGTAACTAGCCCTCAATTCCATAGTTCCTCATATAATTCACACACAATCCACTAAATTATCGACTTTCAACATTTAAATTGAGATTCCTACCCATGAATTACACATTCAAGCTACCCTAAAGTACTGTCCAACACCAAAAAAGCCTTACGGCATAAAGAAAAGGCTTTAAATTCACTTACCAACTCAAAGAACACTAAAATCCCATAAGTTAGCCTACTACCTAGTCACCATAGTGGCTTTCTTCTTCCTTTCTAGCCCCTTTTTAACCTTCTAAGGGCCTAATTACCTCACATGCATACACACATATATGTTAGGTATGGTTTAGAATCAATTTCTAGCCAAAAATTCCAAGGAAAGATGAAGGAATGACTTAGAACTCACCTAAAGGTCCCTATTCAGGATTGTTCTAACCAATAAACTTTGGGAATTTATTTCTCCCTATTGAGAGCTCCTTTTGTACAATTCTTTTTCCCTAAGTCTCTTAACATCACATAGAAAATTTAGAAACAAGAATGATGAATTTTTGTTAAGGGATGAGGGAGATATGACTAGAGAAAGTGGGGGATGGCGTTTAGGTTTTTTTGGGCAGTCTAAACCACGAAACTTTGGAGACTTCTTTCTCCCAATTGAGAGCTCCTTTCCCTTGGATTCTTTTTCCCACAGTTCACCAATAGGCTAACTTGAATTCATAAACTAGAATCACAAATTTTGGGTGAGAAATGAAGAAGATATGGCCAATTGAAGAAAGAAGAGGCATCTAGAATTTTCCTAGGCAACAAAGAGTGTTTTTTTTCTTCTTTTTATTTGAGTGGAATCCACATGGCATCTCACTTTTGCCACTTGGCAAGAACATTTGGCCACTTGGCATGGCTGTAAGCCTATGTGACATGACAAGGGTTGTCCCAAAAATCCCGAAACCGTCTCGATTTTTTAGCAAACTTCAAAAATTCATAGTAATTCACTCAGACCTTAGAAAATTATGCTGTTTATTTTAAAATTCATATTTTGATCCCCTCTACTTGCTCGTAAATTTTTGTGGCTGAATTCCATCTACAAGGCAATTTTCAAACTATCTCGATTTGCGTGCCAATCACAAAAATTATGAGAATTTGCAAACAACCTCCAATTTCAAAAATTCTTTCACCAATGGACTCAGTAGAATTTTTAAGCTTTAGGGTCTACTATTTTTGAGTCCGTTCGGGCTCATCCTAGGTTAATCCTGGCTCTTAAAATTTTTATTATACTGATGGGTAACTTACAATCTAAAATGAATTATTGGTTCTACTAAATTTTTAAATTTCAACTTTTTCATTAGTTTAAAGCCCCTCGAAGTTTCATGATTAGTGCCACTACCTCAGTCTACGTGCAAGTGACTTGCCAACCTAAGCATACTTTTCAAACCTTATGGCACTATTCACAGAGTCTTAAAACACGAGCTTTACATTCTCTTTTTATTCTGATTATCTATATGTTTAGTCTATAATATTTGTTTATTAAGAATTTGTTCAACACTTCTTTATGTCTTTATTATTATTATTATTATTATTATTATTATTATTATTATTATTATTATTATTATTATTATTATTATTATTATTATTATTATTATTATTGTTGTTGTTGTTGTTGTTGTTGTTGTTGTTGTTGTTTT
>CANXYI011699953.1:0-11953 GCA_948208565.1 Hura crepitans
TATGGTGATATACATATATGCTTGTTATTTAAATTACTTTTCGAGCATTTATATATATATATATATATATATATATATATATATATATATATATATATATATATATATATATATATGTTTTTTTTTAATTATATTATGTGAGTGTTGAGAATAAATATCACATATCACTAATTGAGTATATTTTTGATTAGTTGCAAGGAGCTAGTGTATTTTCCTTGATCAACTTGAGGTTAGGCTACCATCAATTAAGAATTAAAGAATTTAATATCCCTAGTTTAGTTTTCCAGAGAGATGCCGTTTTGGCTTACTAATACCTTAGCAACATTCATAGATCTGATAAATGGGATTTTGAAGCCCTACTTAAATCAATTTGTGGTTGTATTTATTAATGATATCCTAGTATATTCAAAGACTAAGAAGGAGCATGAGTGGCATTTGAGACTAGTGTTACAGACCCTAAGGAAGAGACAATTGTATGCTAAGCAGAGTAAATATGAGTTTTGGTTGAATGAAGTACCGTTTTTAGCCCACATTGCTTTAGTAGAGGGTATCAGAGTTGATCCAAGTAATATCTAGCAGGTGCTAGAGTGGAAACCCCCTTGTCATGTGATTGATTTATGAAGCTTCCTAGGATTAGCTAGTTATTACAGAAGATTTGTGAAGGGTTTCTTTATTATCACAACTCTAATGACAAGAGTACTACAGAAGGATGTGAAGTTTACATGGGATGACAAATGCCATGCTAGTTTTGACAGGCTAAAGGTTTTGTTGACTGAAGCACCTATTCTCACCTAACCTGAATAGGGAAAAGATTTTCTTATCTACAGTGATGCCTCCCACAATGGGCTTAGGTGTGTTCTGATGCAAGAAGGCAAAGTAGTAGCATATGCCTCTCAATAACTGAAATCTCATGAGAGAAATTATCTTACACATAACTTAGAGCTAGCTTCCATTTTTTTTACTTTTAAGGTATGGAGAGACTATATGTATGGTAAGAAATACATGTATGGTGAGAAATGTTATATCCATACTTATCACAAAAGCCTTAAGTACCTCCCCACTTAAAAGGAATTAAAACTAAGACAATGGTGTTACCTAGAGTTGATAAATGATTACGACTATTTGATCAACTACAACCCAAGAAAGGTAAATATGTTAGCTAATGCCTTAAGTTGGAAATTTATAGTAGCAGTGAGAACGATGAATGCCAAGCTTCACTATGAGAATAATGGAACCTCTTAGTTGAATTATAGGTGAAACCTAGCCTAATTCAATAGATGGAGGAAGCATAGATGTAAGATGAACGGCTTATGTAGATCATGAGTTAAGTCAAAGAGGTTAAGGTTATAGACTTTGAGATTGAGACAAATGGGTGATTTCATTACCATGATTAGCTATGTGTGCTAGATGTAAAAATAATTATGAAGCAGATCTTACAAGAAGCCCACAAAGCCTTTTATGCTATACATCTAGGGAGCATAAAGATGTACTTGGATTCAAAGCCCTACTATTTATGGTAAGGAATGAAGAAAGATGTGACTGAGTATGTGACATGGTGTTTGACCAGTTAACAAGTGAAAGTAGAACATCAAGTTCCTTCTGGATTGCTCCACTCTATAGCAATTATAGAATGTAAGTGGGAAAAGGTGATGATGGACTTTGTGATGGGATTGCCTATGACTAGGAATAAATGTGATGCTGGGTGGGTGATAGTTGATATACTAATGAAAACAATGCACTTTATTCCTATAAGGATAAACTATTCCCTAGAGAAACTAACCTAGCTATTCATTAATGAGATTGTGAGACTTTACAAAGTGTCATCTTCTATTATTTTAGATCATGACTTGGGATTCACTTCAAGATTTTGGTAGAAATTACATAAAGCCTTTGTTACTCAGTTAACTTTTAGTATAACATTTTATCCCTAGACAGATGGGAAAACTAAACAAGTTATTTAAATACTTGAGGATATGTTATACAACTATGTAATTGAATTCAAAGGAAATTGGGATCACTACTTGCCTTTAGCATAATTTGTATATAACAATAGCCACTAAATCGACTTAGGCATGGCACCATATAAAGCTTTATATGAGAAGAAATATATAATTCCCTTGTACTGGAGCGAGCTAAGTGAAAGGAAGCTAATGGTACTTGACTTTATTAAAGGTACCAAAGAAAAAATAAAGATCATTAGAGATCAATGGCAAGCAACAGCAGATAAATAGAAATCATATGTAAACTTGTAGAAAAATGACATCAAATATAAGGTTAGGAAAAAAGTGTTCCTCAAAGTCTAACCATGGAAAAGGTTCTTTAATTTGGTAAGAAGGGTAAGCTAAGCCCTTGGTTAATTGTCCCATATGAGATTACAAAACGTATAAGGCTAGTAGCCTATCAACTAACTCTACCTCTAGGATTACAATAGATCCATGACCTGTTCCTTGTGTCAATGCTAAGGCAATATAGATCAAACCCTTCTCATGTGTTACTAGCGAAGGAGATTACAATGCAACCTAACCACACCTATGAAGAGGAGCCAGTACAAATTTTTGCTCATCAGGTTAAAGAATTAAGGAACAAAACTGCCCCATTAGTGAAGGTGTTATAGAGACACCATAGGGCTGAAGAGGCCACAAAGGAGAATGAGGAGCAAATGAGAGCCTAATATCCTCATCTATTCAGTCAAGGTAATTTTTGGGATGAAATTATTTTAAGAGGGGAAAAACTATAACACCTGTAATTTTTCGACATTGTAAATAGGGTCACCTAAACAGTGAATAGTACTTTCGAGAACTCGTGATGAACTAATACCAAAGAATGATAGTATTAATTATAGCATAACTATGGGTGAAATTTGGGACCAAATTAAAGTCATTTAAAGGGTTAAAATGAATTGTAAAGTATGCTATACCAAACTAGCAAATAGCAAGGATCAGTTTGTGGACCTCCTAATATCTGCAAATCACATCACAATCATCTCAGGTGGACAGTAGGGATTAGCTTATAACACCTCCTAATATCCACAGATAGATAAACATGTAGCAGGGATCAGCCTAGGTAGACCTCCTAATACCCTACTATGTAGGGTTCATGTCAAAACCTTAGCAGCCGCACCCGCCACAACCAACACATAGTAGTGGCTATGGGTTATTAACCTTATTATTTTTGACTAGTCAACCCATCCAGTGGGTGTCTAACTGATGGGCCAATAACTTATCTAAACTATTAACCTTATTATTTTTTATTCCCCAGTCCAATTTTACCATTAGGTCACATGTTACAACAAAATGCACACAAAATACCATAACTTTGCCCACAGTCGTAAAGTTACTATTCATATGGTCAGTTTCTGTAACTGATACTATTCATTTGGTCATTTCCATTTCTCTTACCAATTATAACTCAATCCATATCAACTTTATTTACCACCATTCTTTCACATCTCATTCTATGTACCATGCTTACACTTTAATTTTCATAACCATATCATGATTTAAGTCATAGCATACCTAACTACCACATTATTATTTCATCCCATTTTTATACCAATTAAGACACTTTTAGTACCATTTTTAGTTATGCCTTTTAGACTCTATTTGCACTCCAATTCCACACATAACATGCCATACCTATGATCACACATGCCATACCCTATTAGCCATACCATTCAGCCTAAACATACAACCACACATGCACATGTATTTCTTTTCAAATGATCATGCAAAACCTATTATTTCTATGCTAGTAACTACTTTTTAACATCAATTCACTTAATTACCATGTATATACCTATGTTCATACACTTCCATACAAGGTAAATGTGCACAAACATGGCATACACATAAGACACATTAAATTTAACCTACTCCATACACCTAGGGTGTGAGAACACCCTTTTCTCCACCACTTTTATGCTTGTCCCTTTGGTTTTCCTCACTTGGATGATCAAACCCTAAACATACATAAATCTCACTTGCGAAAAATTCCTAAAAATAATCTAAAGCTCCAAATGAAAATCTAAAACTATAGGAATTCTTAGAATGCTTTAATTCACTTCTATCAAAAATAAAAAATGAGTTTAGGACACTTACACATAAAAATGTTACTATTCACTTAAGTGACAATTCTCCCAATTTAGGCTCCTTTTCTCAATTTTCTTTGTAGAAATGGAATCTATGGATGATGGAGGGTTAATTTACTATAATTTGTGTGAGGTTTGGAGGAGAGAGAAAATATAAAATTTGGTAGGGAAAAATAGTGGGTTGGCATCAGCTTTGGTGGTTCCTCAAGGTTGAAGATGAATGTTGGCACATCTGAGGATATTCACATGTAGAACCCTTAAATATGGAGGCTTGGATCCATAGGATCATGACACATGGCAATCTAATGGTTAGAACTCACTTTATATCACTTTTGGCTTTAAAAATTCACAAAAATTCTCTAAGCCTCCAAAAATTCTCATTTTAATTTTAAAAATCCTCGAATAGTGTGACTAAGGCCCACATAAATTTTTAAGTCAAAATTCAATAGTTGACTTTTTTACACTATTCACCCGTCAGAATAAAATATTCAAAAAAAATATCTATCGACCTCAAAAAATTATAATTCCTTCTCCATCATGCTCAGTGGAATTTTTAAGGTTCAGGTTATGGTATTTTCGGGTTAGTCCGAGCACATCCTGAGGCTATCCTAGCATAAACTCATTTTATCTCCTCATACAATAGTTCTTAACCTAAAATGATTTATTTGTTCTATTAAATTTTTAAATTCATTTGTTTTCCCTATTTTTGAGCCCATTAAAGTTTTATGACCAATATACTAGTTATTGTACTCGTAATGATGGCCTGCATCGCAGGGAACATCACATGGGCCTAGGAGATATTATTCATAAGACCTTGACTCACAAGCGTTACAGCCTTCGGGCCTATGTTATTCATTATGTAGTCTTGATTAGTTATTTCTCTTTCATATGGGCATATGTTAAACAATAAAAAGACTTAAAAATGATGATCCGGTAAAAAGATGTTTATGAAACCCGAAACGTAATTATTGCATGACTATGAGACTACGACATGTAATGTACATTTTTAAGCTTTCTATAATTGGCTAAATGAGTACGTGCTTATTATGAGGAGATAATGCGAATGTTAAGCTTATGGCTCATATTGTCTATGTTGATGATAGTTATGCTCTATGTATGAGCATAACTTGGCATATGCACATTTCTTAACATGTATGTGTATCAAAGATGCGTGTTGGCTTATAAATCATATTGTATGCTTACTAATGATAACATGTTACATAATTGATATGAAATGAACAATTACATGATATAATTAGCATATTCATGATGAAGTGATTACACCACTAAGCGAAAGCTTAGAGCATTGCTATGTTTGTGATGCATAGGTAATTGAGCAATATATTAGAGTCAAAGCTTTTGCCCACAGGAGATAACATAAAGGTTGTCCTTTTTGGGTACTTTTTGTTTTCATTTTGTAAAATGGTGATGATGTAAATATAAATAGTGGTGCTCTTGTGATTCTAGAGGATTTGGGCCTAATTTATAAACATGGGTCAATTTTGTAACTTAAACTATATTATTTCGAAAGCGTTATATTTTCTTGTATGACTTATATGATATCTTTTAATGTTGCATGTGAGAATGCTACTTGTGAAGAGCCTTAGGCTCTTTGTTGTTTTTATGTTGATTAGAGGGTCAAGAGGACCCATTTGGAGTTATGTTATGATTTATGCTATTTTAGAAGTGTTTTTAATAGATTTACTATTTGGTTAAGTGTCCTAGTACAACTATTATGCTATCAGATTTTTGACATGATGACCCCCATTATTTGCCTTATAAAGTGTGCCAAATATTTTTTTAGTGTTTTTACAACTCCTTAAGTTCAAGAAATATTTTAGTTAATAAAAATTTTAATTTAATAGGGTTTTATGGATAATAAAATTGGAAATCAATATACGTGTATGCTTTCTATTCGGGTCCAGTGTACGGGTCAGGTAGAGGGCATCACACTTAGTGGTATCCAAGCTCTAGTTTACGCTTTCCTTTAAACCTTTGGGTTACACAAAAACACTATAAGAGTTGTAGTATGTGTACAACATAACATTTTACATATAGGGTTCACAAGCTATTTGTCTTACCTACAGATATGGAGATGAGTCATAGTACTACTTGAAGTGAAGAGGAGGAAATAAAGAGCCATGCTCTTATAGCTTTTGGACAAGGTGAGACATAATAAGAGTATGTGACCTCCACTGATACGAGACATGCTGCATATGGACATTATGGTCAACTAGCTTTGCTACAGATGATGCTAGAGTCTGTTAGGTAGGCAACAATGGCTGTTGCAATTGTAGTTACTGTAGTACACATAGCTCCACCTCCAATACCTCAAGACAAGCAGGTTCTTCCAAAGATGTACATAAAGTGGCTATTAAAGAATGGGGCTGAGTTTTTTAAGAGTAAGGAATTGGATGAGTCGAGTAGAGCTGAGTATTAGCTAGATTAGATGCTCAGGATCATGCAATAGTTAAGGTATCCTTAAGAAGAGTATATAACATGTATTACTTCTATGATATTAGAGGAAGCTTTGTAGTGGTGGGAGACCATTATAAAGTATAAGACTACTGCTGATATTAATTAGGAGTTCTTTCTTCAAGAATTCAAGAGAAAATACATAACTGTGCATTACTTAGATTAGAAGTACCAAGAGTTCATGGACTTAAGGCAGAAGCATAGGATTATATCTGAGTATGAGGAGTTTGCTCCCTTGAGCAAATATGCTAATACAGTGGTGGCTATAGAGGAAGACCACTGCAAGAAGTTTGAGAAGGGGTTAAACCTAGACGTCATGTAACAAGTTGCTCCAATATAGATTAAGGATTTTTTAGCCTTGGTTACAGCTTGTTATACCATAGAGATGGTATATCAACTGAGAAAAAAAAGAGAGATAACTTTAAGAAGAGGTTATTTGGCTAGGAAAAAGGTAGTTCTGGGTATGCAATGGATAAGAAATAGAAAGGGTGTCAGTCCAAGCAATAACAAAGTAAAAAGTTAGAGCAGTCTCAGAGGTCAAGACATAATTCTAGAGCACAGACTCATCAGTCGACCTCGATATCTAGGGCTTTCTAGATTTACTATTGGTAGTGTTCTAACATCTGCTTGTGAGACTTGCCATAGGAAACACTGACATCAGCTTGGGTTAACTAACACACCAGTAGCATTCATGCACCTCATGAATTGGATCTTCAAGCCATTTCTAGATCAGTTTGTAGTAGTCTTCATTGTTGACATCCTTATATATTCTAAGGACCGAGAAGAGCATAAGAAGCATTTATAAATAGTTTCATGGATCTTGAGGGATGAGAAGCTCTATACTAAGCTCAACAAGTGTGAGTTTTGTTTAGAGAAAGTGTCATTTTTAGGGCATGTAGCATCAGTAAAAGGCTTAAGGGTCAATCCTTGTTAGATTTAGGCTATAATGGAGTGGACACCACTTAGGAACACAGCTAAGATCAAGAGTTCTTAGGTTTGGCTAGATATTATAGAAGGTTTGTCAAGGGGTTTTCCCTGATAGTGTGCCCTATGACACATTTTTTTAAGGAAGGATGCAAAGTTTATGTGGGATAATAAATGTCAAGAGAGTTTTGGTAAGCTCAAAAGTATATTGATCGAGGCTCCGATTTTGGTTCAACCAATGTTAGGAAAAGAGTTCACCATATATAGTGATGCCTCACTGAATAGGTTGGAATGTGTACTCATGCAAGATGGTAAAGTTGTTGCTTATGTTTCATGGCAATTATAACTTTATAAGAAAAACTACCCAACACATAATTTAGAGCTCACAACCATTATGTTTGCTTTAAAAATGTAGAGGCATTATCTTTATGGGGAAAAGTGCTATGTCTTCATCAACCACAAGAGTCTAAAGTAACTACCAGCATAAAAAGAGTTAAACTTGAGGCAAAGAAGATGGATGGAGTTGATTAATGATTGCCTTATTGACTACCATCCTAAGAAAGCTAATGTGGTTATGGATGGCTTAAGTAGGAAGTTTATGTTAGATTTAAAGGTGATGCGTGTCAACTTAAAGCTATAACATAATGGTGGTTTGTTAGTTGAGGTACAAGTCAAGACAACTTTGATACAGGTAGTGAAGGATTTGCTGAAGGATGATTAGAGGCTTTAGATTATCATGAATATAATCCAAGAGGGGAAGTTTACTGAGTTTGTGATCAAGGACGATGGTTATTTATATTATCATAAGTGCCTTTGTGTATTAGATGGTGAAGATCTAAGATAAAAAATTCTATAAGAAGTGCACAATACACCATATTATATGTATCTTAGCAGTACTAAAATATACTAGGATTTGAAGATAGTCGATTGGTGGTTAGGCATGAAGAGAGACATGGCTAATTATGTGACTAGATGCCTCACTTGTTAGCAAGTGAAGACCGAGCACCAAGTTCCTTCTGGTTTGCTACATCCTATAGTAATCCTATAATAGAAGTGGGATCGAGTCATTATAGATTTTGTGATTAGACTATAGATGACTTAGAATAAGTATGATTCTATTTGGGTGGTGGTTGATAAATTGACCAAGTCAGCTCACTTCATTCCAGTAAGAAAGGATTATTCCATAGAGAAGTTGGCTGAACTGTACCTTGATGAGATAGTTAGGCTTCACAGAGTTCCATCTTCTATTATTTTAGATAAAAATCCCTATTTTACATAAAGATTTTAGAGGAAACTCTAAAATGCTTTAGGAACCAGGCTTAGTTTTAGCATGGCTTTGCATCCTCAGACGGATGGTCAATTAAAAAGGATTATTTAGGTGCATGAGGATATGCTTTAAGGGTAGCTAGGATAAGTATATCTCTTTGGTGGAGTTCACTTACAATAATAGTTACCAAACATGCCTTGGTATGGCTCCTTATGAGGCATTGTATAAGAGACGATGTAGGACTTCTTTATGTTGGAGTGAGTTGAGTGAGCACAAGCTTATAGGATTAGATTTGGTCAAGGATGCTAAAGAGAAGGTAAAAATCATCAAGGAAAGGCTAAAGGCTACTTTATATAGACAAAAATCCTATGTAGATTTAAAGAGAAGAGACACGAGTATGAAGTCGATGACAAGGACTTTCTCAAGGTATCTCCACGAAAAAAAGTGTTGAGGTTTAGTAAGAAAGGGAAGTTGAGTCCAAGGTTCATTGGACTATATGAGATCATAGAACGTATGGGTTCATTAGCCTGTATACTAGCTTTACCTCTAGAGTTATAGCAGATTCATGATGTGTTTCATATCTCGATGCTGAGAAGGTACAAATCGGACCTTTCACATGTGTTAATAGCTAAAGAAGTGGAGATACGGCTAGACTTGTGATATGAGGAAGAACCCGTATATATCTTAGCTAGAGAAGTTAAGGAGTTACAAAACAAGATAGTGCCATTGGTGAAAGTTATATGGCGACATGATGAAATGGAAGAAGCAACATGGAAGAGTGAATCTCAGATGAGGGAGAGCAATATCCACATCTCTTTGAACCAAGTATGCCGAGGATGACATCTCTTCTAAGAGGGGAACAAATGCAACAACCCGAAAATTCCTACTCTCGTGAATAGTACTTTTCAGGGTGAATAGTGCTTCTTAGAACCCGAGTTATACTAAGTGTACTAATGGGGACTATTAATTATGAGAGAATTTTGGACAAAGTTTGAAGCCAAGTTATTTGGATGGTTAAAAATGCTAAATAAGATTTTATGATAGTGTCTTGTGAATAGTGCTATAGGCAAAGCTGAACTATAAAATAATTCAAAAGTTGTTCAAAAGAATAAAAAAATATTATAACTTGATACCTAAATATTCTAAATAGGCCATTGGCTTTGGAATCGGAATTTTTAGATATCGAGAAGTATTTTTACCGAGTTTTTGGCTAAGGAAATATATAGATTTTCCTAATTTTTTTCGTCTTTCAAGCCCTATTCTTTAAGGGTCTACGGGATTCATATTTACGTAATTTTTTAAACCTATTTTAGGGAATTTTGATTCTTCTAGAGGGGAGAAATAAATTATGGAAAACAAAATAAAATAATTTTTCAAAACTTATAAATACCCTAAATTTTTCCTTTCCCTTCATTTCCCTCTTCTTCCTTTCTTCTTTCTCTAAAAACCCAATACCCTCTCCCTCTCTCTTTTTTCCTTTATTTTCTTCAATCCTTCTACACCCACTATGAAAAATAGGTCCTGAGAGTTAGAGTATTCTAAGACAAAACTATAGACATTAAGATCACCTCATTTGGTGGAGAATCTCGGGAGGAATTAAGATTTCCTTCCCAAAGTAAATAGTGACCATTTTGCAATAGAGTAATTCTTTTTTCATTTAGATATTTTTCCTAGGTCCTTTAGGTGCCCAAAAAGCCATCTATAAGGTCATTTTACTTTTTGATTAATTATTTAATTTTATACAAATTTTCTAAAATTGAATATATTTGAATTCATAAGCGAGAATTCGAACCTAGCTTCTCGAGGCAAGAAAAAAGCCTATGAGAGCTTCAGGCATAACTGATAACTATTTTTTGTACGTGTAATCACATTAAAATGAATGAAAATGCTTAGAAACTCATTATGAGCATTTATGGCATATAACTGCATTAATAATTATTAGGAGTTTAAGGCATGAGATAGTTAAATATTGATAAATGATAAAGTTGAATGATATAAGTGTGTATTATGGATGATATGTGTGTGGCTTGTAGAGGCCAAATGCCTCATGTTTGTTATTAAGCTTAATGTTAAGTTAATATGCCATAATAAGAGCTAAAAATGCAAGTATGGAGTAATATGGTATTAATGCACTTGCATGAGTTTATATATGATTAAATAGGTGCATGTATGCATATATAGGTGGCTGAATGCTTTAAATGTAGATATGACATGCTTTATGTGTTATGATGGCCTAAAGTGAATGTGTGGGCAATGTATGTGTAAATGAGGCATAAATGCCTTTGTGTGTGCCTTAGTGTAGTTTCATGAATGAGTGTGTGCATATAGGATTGGCTGAATGCCACCCTATCTTGCATATAGACGTTTGCCATGTAATGAGGCTTTATGTGACTATTATCGATAAATGTAATATTGGGTGTAAATTGGTGTATGTATGTAAGACGTGGCCTTTATATGAATACTTGATGTATTAGGCATTATAAGGCATCAATGCATGATAATGATAAGGATTAAGTGTGCTTGATTTGAGAAGTGCATGTATGATGTATGTTATGGCCATATAAGGTCTAATGGTGCTATTTGTGGCATATTGAGCTATTAATGAGAATATAGATGCATGGATATGTCTTATGATATTATTATGAGTTAATACAGCTTATGTATGCCTAAGTTGGCTGCATAACATGATTACATGACTTATGTTATGGGCATGTATTCTTTAGGCCTTGCAAATGTGCAAAATGGCCAATAAGATGAAATTATATGATGATATGATTTAAATTGTGTAAAATGTATAAGTTGCTTAAAAGACATAACATGATGAGTTTAATGATGCCTTTATAGTTAGAAAACTTAGTTTAGATATGTTAACCAATCAACTAGGATTTTTAGCAGTTGCTAGCTTAGCTTCAGGTATAAGACCTACGGGTCAATGTTTTATGTGTTGACAGGTACGAGTGCCTATAGGCTTATGTTGATGTATTTTTGGATACGAGTGCTTACGGGCCTATGTTGACATATCTTCGAATGCGAGTGCCTATGGGCCTATGTTGAAATATCTTCAGATACGAGTGCCTACGGGCCTATGTTTATGTATCTTCGGATACAAGTGCCTTCGGGCCTAAATTATCTATTATCTAGTCTTGTTTAGATATCTCTCTTTAATATGGGCATATGTTAGACAATAAAAAAAATTGAAA
>CANXYI011700005.1:0-12773 GCA_948208565.1 Hura crepitans
GTCTACGGGCTGATCCCTACTATTTGCCAAACAAGTATTAGGAGGTCTACGAACTAATCCCTGCTATCTATTAGTCCAGTATTAGGAGGTCTATGGATTGATCCTTGCTATTTGCCAGATAGGTATTGGGAGGTCTACAGACTAATCCTTGTTATCTGTCAGTCCGGTATTGGGAGGTCTATGGACTGATCCCTATTATTAAGCGAGGTAGGTGTAGCTACCTAGGTCCTAAAAGTGGGCCACTGCACAGGATAGTCTCGCTATCCAGTGTCTTTAAGTGTAGTTTGTCTATGGGTCTGTAAACAGATAAAATAAATGATAAAGGATTGGGGTAAGTAAATAATAGGTTGAGTTAAATGAATAAATGAGCTTAGGGTCAGAATGCCTTTCTGTGTGCGGAATAATGCATATTGTCTACTGCATGTGACATTATATAATTATTATATTCCACCACTGAGTCTTGTACTCAGCGTGTCGGTGTTTCGATGTGCAGGTCGTGAGCAGAGTACGGGTTAGCTTCAGACGTCAGCATAAGTGGAGTTGCCTTAGTCTTTTGGTATTTTATTTTTCTTTGTGAATCATGTGTATATACTGTAGTGCACTCATGTATGTAGGGTAGAGTGGGCAGTTTGGGTTGCGTGTATAAATGAATGATAAACAGCCTATATATACAATATTGTATGTAAATGAATACCTATTTTGGCATGGTTGTGTGTTGATGGGTCTACGACCCTATGTGCTATGAATTTGATGATTTTTGTGTTGCTGACTATTATCTGGAGGACCAAAGGGTCTAGAGGAGGAATAAAGGAGGAAGTTGAAATAGAAGTATTTTTTCTTGCAGGTTTAATTGGGTTAGTAACCTGTGTAGTTGTTATACCGCTCGAATTTCTGTAAATGTCTGGTAATGCTTGAGGAAAATTTTAACGGACCAAAATAGGACATAGCTAGGGAATAAAAGATCAGATTTGGGTAAAGGAGATGTTTTGGTCAACATTGGTTAAACTTAGGTAAAAGTTAAATGAAAGGCCCCTGGAGAAATTCTAGAATAGGTGATCTTAGTGGAAAGTAACACGCTTTGCCTGTTTCAGGTAGAAATGGGTAGGGGGTGCTACAATAATCTTAGCTGTTCAAGTCATTTTTTAGTCACCTACGGGTTAACTTTTATTCAATCCAAGATTTTCAGGTCATGCTAAATCATATCATTTTTGAATTTAATTTGAACCAAATCGAGTTCGAATCAATATTTTCAAATAAAAATTATCGGATCTAATTAATAACCCTTGTTTTTTTCATATGGTAATGAATTAGGAATCGTACATTTTCTTTTAAAAGTAATATGTTGTTTTTTAAGTGATATATGCTATTATTACATCTATTTTTAGCTATGCTAAAAAATTGCAAAATATATTTTTAGATAGCAAAAAGTATTGAAAGATTTTTTTTTATTTAATTCATGATAGACTCATTTAATTACCAATTATTATACATAAAAAATATAATTATTTTTGATATATAATATATAATGATCAATGGTTTAATATGAATTAAATTCAGCATAATTTTTTCTTTTTTAGTATTGAAGCCTAAATATTGCACTGGGAATATTGCATTTAACAATAACGTTCTAAAGAATTAAATGATTAAACCGCATTATAGTGTCAGTTAACATATGTTTTTTTAAAAAAATATGATTAAAATAACGCATTGTTTTGGAGACAAAAATAATTTAATTTGATCAATGATAATTTTCTAATTTTTCACCTAATAAATTTCAAAAATAAATTAAAAAAATGTTATGATTAAATCTAATCACGAGTTTGAGTACTTACTTAGTCTAATTTAGTCCGCTAGCAATTTTAAAGATTTGGACAAGTATTTTTACAAATATGCTCGGCCTAATTCTCTTGTATTTTAAGGGCCGAGTGTTAGAAAAAAATAGTCAACGCGCAACGAAATAAAAAGCATTTACATGTATATAAAATAAACATGAACAATAAAATGGTTCAAAACTGAGAAAATATGTAGAATTTAATGTAGTTTAATATCAAACTTACATTTATGGATAAAAAAAGCAAAAATTCACTAATTAAAATCAAAAGGGGCATTAAATAGGGAACAATACCTAAACCTTAAGACCCAATTAACCAATTTCACATAATTATAAATTACATTGTGAGCCTAAAATTAAAAAAAAATACAAATCTTGTAATTTCTACATATTGAATTAATACAAAAATCCCTCCTTTAATTTTCTTTCAAACTTTGCTTACTAAAACAAGTACCAATGATATCATTTAATGTATTAACTAATACAAAAATCCCTTTCTTCATTTTTTCTCAAACTTTTCTCATTGAAATAAGTATCAATGATGAATATTTATAGGGTCCATATTCCTTGATCAGCAAAAATGATAGAGAGCTAAAATTTGTTGCACAACGAGAATCCTTTCTTTATGATTAACAAATCTTGCCTATAAATAAATATATACTTAAAGCCTAATTAAGAGAAAACTAGAATTCAAAGTAATAAATTCAATAAGGCCTGAAATTTATACACGGAGCACGAGCTTACCTCCGCATGTATCTCTCTTTCTCTATATTTTTTATTAATTACCTAAATATTATATATAAATGTAGAAATGCAAAGAAATTTTTTAAGACGACAATAACCCTACAATTTTGGTTATTAAAAAAGAAACTTGCTTTAAAATTTTATATGAAAAAGAAAAAGAAAAAGATAAGCATTTTAGAGTTAAATATAAATTTTAATTTTTACTGTTATATGACATATCTATACTATAAATAAACATGAGAACGTGACATTTTTAAACAAAATAATATTATATTTTTAAGGAAATTATAAAACCGCCCTTATAAAATAAATTACTTTTCAATTAATTTTTATTTTTTTAATTTTGAAATTTATTTATAGTTATTAACTATTTTTCAATTAATTAATTATAATAATATTAATATATCTTTTTATCAATTCGATTTTGTTTATGATTTATAAATGTTAATCATATTGATTCAAGTAGCAGTGATTGGTAGTAGCTTCATTATTATTATTGTTATTAATTAATTAATCAATTAAAAGTTTTACCACTCGATTAAAAAGATATTTTAAATTTTAATTATGTAAAAAAGATACTTTAAATCTTATTAAAAAGTTATGAATCAATTATATAATTAAAAAGTCAATTTCCTTTTGAATTAATTTTTTAATTTCTTTATAAAATATGAATTATTTATAATTATAATTTATAAATATTAATTGCATTGATTCCAAATGATAATGGTTGGTAGTATTTTCTTGAGAATTATTATTATTAACTAATTAATTAATCAATTAAAAGTTGTACCAGTCAATTAAAAAGACAATCTTAAATCTTACTAAAACGTTATGATTCAATTGAAAAGTTAATTTCTTTTAAAATAATTTTTAAAATTTTAATATGAATTATCAATGCATTAAAAAATTAAATATAATTTATAATATATGTTATATGATTTTCTCTTTTATTTAAATTTATTAATTTCTTATTTTAAAAGATATTTATTCTTGTAAAATATATTGAATTAATATTGCAGTTTTTTCGGTATATTATATGCTTTATAAAAGTAATAAATTATATGTGCATAATATAATTTACTAGAATAATTTAAAACATACAAAAATATTATATGAAAAATAAAATTTTATAATTCACATCAATTTATATACATTTATAACATATTAAATTATTTTTAATATATATTTTTATAATCTTGTATTACATAATACAATATTTTATGCATATATTTTTTTAACTTATGAGATATAGATTCGAATCTAATTTAATTTAATTCGTACTTTATGTAAATAAATTTTAATTCGATTAAAATAAAAAATAATAAAAAATTTATTAAATTCGATCCATTGAAAGATAAGAGTGATTTGATATATTGTATGTTATAAATTTAAGTATTAACTATAAATAATTAAAATTTAAATAATATTAATACAAAGTAACGTAATGCCTACCACATTGGGTGAACGTGTCTAGCAGTGCCTAGTGCCTACTATATTGAATGAATAGCTGAAGGGTGAACATGTCTAATGTCGAGGATAAAAAATTTAAAACTAAAAAAAAAGGGAATATACTAGCAAATTTTGCTTTATAATCCGATTGGATGCAGAAGACTAACGTGTCGAAGAACTGCCACGAGTAGTTATTTAAAAAAATAAAAATGAAATACAGAACATCGAATTCCAAGTCTCGGTCGAAACTTTTCCTTCCTTCTCTCTTCCATTTTCTCCTCCCTTCCTTCTTATTCTTCTTTTTCACTGTGTAGTAATCATAAGCTGCCGTTTCTTTCTGTTTTTGCCGTTTGTCACAATTTTTCTTTCCAATTTCCGATATATTCTTGGATTTTTCGAACTGATTCTTCATACATTTCTTTTTCTCTGCCAAGAGAAACGTATCAATGGACTTGGAGGGAGTAGAGGAAGTGACGATTATAGAGGATAAAAAAATAAATTGAAGAACTTCATAAATATACGGTAAAAGAAAAAGAATGCGAACACTTTGTGATGTATGCGAGAGCGCGGCTGCGATTCTTTTTTGTGCTGCAGATGAAGCAGCGCTTTGCCGCTCTTGCGACGAGAAGGTGATATTGCTACTGTTGATATTCTGTTTTGTGTGTGTTTGGTGTTTAGGGTTACCGATTGACGTTGATTGCGAAAAATTGATTGCTTCAAGATGGTAATTAAATGTGTTAGAAAATGGGACTATTTGATTTTGCCAGGGTCGGAAATTTTGAAGGAGTTCACTAGAGTAAGCTGTTAAAACAGATTTTTTTTTTGGTTATGTTATTAGGCAAAATCCTAATTTCTGTGACTATATCTAGGACTCTTCTTCTATTGTCTGTAGAATGTTCAATATTTTCTCACGGATTCTGTGAAAGTTTTGCCTTTGTGGACTGTGATCATATTTACTCAACTTCATTATTTGAAGCAAACGGGTCTTTTTGTCTTTATCTTTCAGACACTGGCTCCTTTCTTAGGTAATTTGACCATCTAAATTAGGGAGTTAATGCTTGAAACTGTCCTTATAGGATTTGGGTTTAAAGTGTTTGTGGGGTCTTTATTCATGGGTTGAAATTGTGATTTATGGAACGAGGAGGACTCCTGGCTTTTTATAGCTCGCTGATGAAGCAAGATCTTAGATTAGCATGATTAATGCGTACAAGCCTGCTACTATATAAAAGATATTGAGGAAGGGTTAGTTAGAGGATGATTAGCATTGTTTTCGCGTAACAACTTCTGAGGCTCCTAGTTGCCTTATTTCGTTCTTATGCTCTGCATGTTTGTACGGTGAATTTTTTGTCATTTTAACTGAAAGACGTGATTATATTTTCTGGGGTAGTGTAGACATGATGGAGAATGGTAATGTATAAGTTCTCATGCTAGTAGGAGTCGTCATAAGACATAAATAGGATTGATGTAGTACTGATCTACGAAACAGTTTCTAAACAAGACATAAATGCGGATTGAAGATTTAGTAAAAACTCATATTTTCACAGCAACAAACAGAAAGAGTTTATTTGAGCTCCTTGGGTGTATGATTTTACCCTGCTTCTGTTATTTTTAGCTTTTAGGAATTGTAGAATGAGGAGTGTTTGCTTTCATGCTGATAGTATGATGGCCTGCTTGTTCAAGGCACTTTTCTACCACATCTTTCTAAATTATTTCTGCAACACTGTGTATTCTTTTGGGACTGGATATGCAGGTCCATTTGTGTAACAAACTTGCTAGTCGACATGTACGTGTTGGGCTTGCTGATCCTAGTGACGTGCCCCGCTGTGACATATGTGAAAATGCACCGGGTATTAGATTTTTTTTTTGGGGATGTTTAGTAGCTTTGCATTTTGCAAATATATGAATTCTTGTACCTCTGCACAATAATTTGAGGTTTATGTTTCCCTTGCAACATGCGTACAGCTTTCTTTTACTGTGAGATAGATGGTACTTCCCTCTGCCTGCAATGCGATATGATTGTGCATGTTGGTGGTAAAAGAACCCATGGGAGGTATCTCTTATTAAGGCAGAGAGTTGAGGTTTGTGTTTCTGGAATGGACACCCTGATTTTTAGCTTTACTGTTATGGAAATTTCTAAAATTAATTCACTTCGTTTTATTGCCTTGGTTAGTTTCCAGGGGATAAATCTGGCCATTTGGATGAACTAGGGCAGCAAGCAGTTGATCAAAATGAAGGAAAGAGGGATCAAAATCAGTTGCTTAAACTTACAATGAGAGAAAATAAGCAAAATCATAGAGCATCTCCCATTCCATTGGTGGAGAATAATGCAGATGGTGATGGCAAGATCGAAAATAAACTGATTGATCTTAATGCTAGACCTCAGCGGATACATGGGCAAAATTCAACTAACCAGGTATTTGTTTTTCCATTGACTCCCTTGGTAGTAAATGTGTTGTCAAATTCCACAAATATCTGTTTTTATGTTTGCTATAAGCTGGATCCTTTTTTAACTACACTTTACTCCTACAACTTAACAAATTGCATGCCTATTTTTGCCTCAAGGAACAGGGTATAGATGTTATGAGTGGTGCTAATCATGAATCTGTAAGCGTGGTTCCTGTTGGATCCTTCAAAAGAGAGTCTCAAAAATAAGCCAGGTATAATATGCATGCTTCATAATTTGATATATCTATTTGAAACTTTAAGCGAAAAGATCATTTTTTGTCCCTCCTTTTTTCCAAAAGGGATAGATCTAATCCTTAAATTGTTTTTGGTCATTTTTTGCCTTTAAACTTTCAGAATTAGTGATTTTGTCCCTATACTTTTCGAAATAGTCATTTTGCCCTTCAACTTTTTGAAATGGACAGATTTTACCCCTTAAAGTCAAGATGTGGCATTTGAGATTGGTTGCCAACAAAAATAACATTTTCTCTCCATTTCAAAAGTTTAAGAACAAACTGACGAGATAAAAAATTTTTAAGCATAAAATCTATCTACTTTCAAAAGTTTAAGGGCACAGATTGACTGTATCCCAGATTTAATCACAAGGGGGGAAAACAAAAGATTAATTATCTAGAGAATGCAGGAGTTATTTACAAAGGTAGCTTTATTGTTAAGGGAAAGCCTAAGTTAGCAGGTTGCATTTCTGGTAGGATCAACTGTGATATTTAGAACTTCATTCTGTAACTTTAGGGTGCTAAACTTTTCCTATCCGTGCCCAGCGTGCTTTTTATTTTCTGGACATATTACGGCATAAATTTTCATGAATTGTTTGAAGAAAAGCAGTTTCACTATTGTGCTTCATCAAAATGAGGCATCTTAATTTTTTGGTCTTAAATTGCCATGTGATCTTTTCTCTCAACTATTGTCCCAAGGCAGTATTTTGTATGCCTTAAGGGAATTTGTGCAAAGTTGATGATTCTAAGATTGTTAACTATTGGATTTCCATTTCCCTACATCTGAATTGTGAAATACCTTTTTGAATTGCATTGGATCCTATAATGTGAGGAAAGATGGAGTGTATATAAGCTGAAGGATTTTTAACGGGCCAGGCTTCATCTTACATAATAACCTAATTTAATTAACAGGTAAATGCAACGGATTGAAGGGATAGGTTGCTGTTTACTCGAGGAGTTTCATGTTTGCCTGCTGGCATATTCTTTGGTTGTGATCATTGCCATTGGCAAGCAGAAAGTAGAAAGTCTAAATTTCTAGAAAAGAGCAATGCCATGTATTCAAAACAGTTTTCTCATTTGTGCTGAGAGATGCTTTTCTAAGAACTGAATATTATGTTTTGACTTAAATAGGATACTTGTACTTGAAAAGGAAAATTTTTTAATATTGCATGTCTGTGAAGTGTTTGTGGTTTGAATATGAAGTCCGAATTAATAGTAAATTATGCTATATTATTGAATGATTTGATTTCATTTTATTGGTGGAGATTTTTAGGGTGCTCCACATGTTCTTGTATTTAAATGTTAGATTAGATAAAATATGCATTATTTATTTATTTACAACCAGTTCCAGGACATTGAGAACGTGATATTATGACTTGAGGATGAGTCCCTGTATATGTTTTGATAATGACTTTTGAATGGGATCCTGGGGCAGTTGTTTTATTGGTAGATAGAATTAGAAAATATAGAGTCCTTACATCTTCAGCAGTTGATAGGGTTGGGGACCATAGTTTTGCTGGAAGAAGAATTAGAAGCCTTGAGAAGTTTTCTTTATTGGCATGAATTTTGCCTTAATTCAGGTTAAATCTGGAACTGGTTTACGTCAATATGCATTGTTTGCAAGTTGACATAGTGGGGAGAGCCTCTAGATTCCAGTTTTTGTTAACTTGTTACTTTTGAGGGTTAACGACTCATTTACTTGTGGAAATGTGAAATTTCTAGATAAACACTGCATAATCCTGTTTGCTTGATGAGAACTTTCATCGAAGCGCGCTGGAAGACATTTGCTTAGAGGGAAGGAGGGAATGCAAGTACTCAATGCAGGTGGGTTGTCAACATAAAGTCGGTGGATCAATGGACGAATTGTCATTGATCGCTAGGTCCTCTGTACAATTATCTTCGATGAGAGGGTGTTATTATCCATGGTTTCTGATTTTGTAATCATATGGTTGTGTTATAATTAATGGACCATCGATTGGCAATGCCTTCATGAGCTTGTATGATTGTCTGGATTCGATTCAAATAGGGCTTTTTATAGAATTTGCATGAATTGGAAAGTTAACTGTGTATTTTTTTTCCTTGATTGCCCTTGTTTTACTACAATGTGAACTATCAATGTGAATTTTTGTATAGAGAAGAGTCTTGAGTGCTTATAATATCGTTAACTAAGCACAGAAGGCAATGACAACCTCTTTTATTATCAGCATTTTTCTGCTCCTGTCAGTTTTGGTATTGTAATAGGGCTCCCATTGAATTGGCCAACAAAATGCTTCGACTTGCATATGATCTCATTGTTGAGGCTTTAGAGCGTGCGGATTTAACTGTCCTCTCTCTCTCTCTGTCTGTGTCTGGTCTTCGACTGACCCAGAATAATGTGGAGCCTTTTCTTTGAATCTGTAAAATTTTCTGGATGTATGGGTCTTAACAATAAACAAAGTCAAAAGTCAAAGTCAATGGTCATATACAAATCATGGATTGTATCATGTGCAGGTTTGTATAAAACATGTGGTATGCATGTGCATTGATGTCTGGATCATGGACATTCTACAATGGGTTCTACAATCAATCATGAGGCTGCCTAAAGCTGTTCATGGGGCAATTGCACATGAAGAATTCGAATTAGGCCTTGAATAACTCAATTGGAAGTCCAAGAAGTTTGAAGAAGATCAATACGTGGGCTATGTCCAAAGGCAAGCCTCATGGGTTTTTTTTCCTGCAATAAATTAAGGTTATTTCCTACTGAAATTAGGGTTCTAATTAGTTAATTAGCCGTCTATAAAAGGCAAACTCTCCTGTGTAAATCTTCGTGATAATTGAGAATACAATAACTTGGAGTTTTTCTTCTGCAAAATTGAGATTTGTTATCTTATCAAGGTATTCACTTTATGACAATTTCATTCTTGATTCTTCGATCCTAAATTACTAATTAACTTAGATTAATTAGGTTTAAAATTTGGTATTACTAATTTATCTTACTGGAATTAGAGGTGCTAGATAAGTTCATTATTCAAGTATCTCGAATTCGATTTAGGTGCCTAGGATGTTGGGATTACGAGTCTTATTGGGTCTCAGGGTTTTGCATTATTTCTCACAGTGGTGAATATTTCTGCCTCTATTCTCAAGGTTGCAAACAAGCTAAATAAACTAGAACCTATTACAAAGTTTGTCCTTAAAACAATGAAAATATATTAACTAAATATAATTAGGCTCATTAAATAGGCCAATATGCATAGAAAGTTCATCATTGTAGGAAGGCCATCCTTGCTTACATCAATAAGTCACTAATTTAAACAGACTCCAAGTTCTAACATGAATATACTATTTCTGTTTTTGTTTTATATTTTGAAAAGGAGAACAAATAACAATTGGCACGAACTTCATTTAATATGTGAAAATCATACTTTCTCTATCCCACTTTAATCATACTTTCACTAATTGACATTTTTTAATTTCAAATACTAGATTTAATTTTCTATAAAGATCAATATTACATTTATCACTCTATTAAAGCAACACCATGAACAACTACTATCGTGATTGTAATGAACTGTAATATATATGGGTAAAATTGCAAATTTTTTTATTAAATAGTCTCTTAAATTTTAAAATAAATACTTAAAATGGGACAAAAGTATCTTTGAATGAAATACTTAAAGTGAGACAAGAGGAGTATAATTTAAAAAGTTTAAAAATTAAGAAATTCTATTAAATAGAAAAGGCTTAAACTTTAATAAAATTGCATTCCACTTTTTCTCAGTTTGCATATTAAATCATAAAAAATGCGAGAAAGAAAATAAATTTCAATTTCTTAATTTAAATTGTTAATTATATACTCAAAGCGAGGGAATTCTACTTGTTATCACTAAATTGAAAATCAAATGAAATAGCTTTCATTACTTCATAGCGTAAAACTTGATGTCATATAGGTAATAATGCCAATCCCAAAAAGGACAAGAAATTAGACGAGAATTCTAGTCTTACTCAATATCCACTTTGTTTGAAATTCTATTGTGAGTATAATCCTACTAGGACGACGATCTTATCACTTATAAATAGGTAATTGGTTTTGTTTTTTTTTTTTTTTTTTTCAATCACTGTTGGAACACTTTATTGTTTTAAACATCAGAGCGGCTTCATCGAAAATCCCGGTGAATTAGTTATTTTTTTGCAGTTATACTATTGGCAAAGTTTTTTCGAGCTATCATCAATTAATAGATGAGGTGGGTGTGTTTCAATTCTTTGCCAAGATGGATAAAACAAACAATAGACAAGGGAATAATAATGATAGAAAAACCCTAGCAACACCAGTGGCTAGGTCAGATAACGAAAGAGTTTCCAATACAACACGTGAATTTAAACTTAACTTTAATAATAGTCATAAATAACCTACTGGTTATCACACAGTAATTGAAAACTGATATAAATCATTTGATTATTGAGTCATAGAAGAAAGATCGTTAACATAATGCAGAATGACAAGCTACAATGGTGAAAGCCTTAAAACAAGTAGAAGAAGAAAACTTAAGCTTAGATAGCAAGTTTTATGAGAGCATAGCCATTGTAAGTGTAGGGAGCAAGAAAATGCTAGAACTAAATAAGGATAAGCAAAAACTAAAGAAAAAGATGGAACTAATACTGGATAAAAAAAGAAAAAGCTAAGAGTTAAATCTCATTGGCTCGTCGCTATCAAAAGCCCTTATTAACAAGCCTATGTCGCCAAAATTTAGATTGTCTCAATTTGATAAATAAGATAGCATCACCATCCCGAAGCATCACGTGGTAAGTTTTAGAAAGACTATCCTCCTATAATCTTTCAAAGATTCAGTTCTATGCAATGTACTTCCTATGACTTTATGAGGCTTGGTGAATGCCTGGTTCAATGATTTGCGACTTAGATAAATATCGTCCTTTGAATAGTTGGAAACATTGTTAGTTAATAAAATTTACTACTGCAGATTTGTAGGAAATCATACAATAAGATAGAGAATCATTAAAAAGCTATATAGAGATGTTTAAAAAGGTGGCCATGCGAATCAAAGATTTAAATCAAGAAGAAGCTATTATTGCATTGTCTAGAAACACCAAGATGTAATTACCCTTCGACTTTCTTTACAAAAAGCCCCTAAAGACCTTGAAGGAATTAATGGAATAGGTTCAGAAGTATGTTCGGACGGATAAACCTTAGAGGGTGTTTAGGCCTAAGGAAAAGAATAACAAAGAAAAGATAAGCAATAAAAATTTAGGCGATGGTGGAGAAGGAGGCAAGAAGTCAAACACTCAGTACACTCTACTCAATACGAGCTGAGCCAAGATATTAATATGGATTTAATAGAATAACAAGAATGTGAAAGAAGAGGATGAGACAAGACTCTGTTGGAAGGAGAGATAAGAATTAATATTGTCGGTCCCATAAAGATCACGACCATGACACAAGAAATCGCTGACATTTAAAGAGAAGGGACAAGATTCAAACGCGATGAGCAAACCTTCTAAAAGAAGGGATACCACTGGTTTGATCAATATAATAACTGGATAATAACCAAGTGACCCTAAAACTTCTAAGAAAAAAAGATCACAAAAAGAGGTGTATTCAATGAGCACCGAGCAAAAAAAAAAAAAAAAAGAAAACAAGGATAACTTTTTCAAGCGAAGATGGGAAGCATGTCCAACATCTAAACTTGGATGCCTTAGTGGTAAAAGCAGTAGTCAATAACTATCTACTCCAAAGAATGAAGAAGTGCTGTAAATTTGATAACATTGGATGCATTTCAAAAATTACAGTTGGAATTATATTATATGAAGCACGTCGAATTGCCCTAATTGACTTGTTTAAACAGCCGATCAAAATGGAAAGAAACATACTCGAACTAAGGATAATAAATTAATATGCATATGCAAAGTTTGGTTCATGGTTGTAGACATTTTATTCACATATAATGCCATATATAGAAGGCCTTTGTTATTTGAGTTAGGAGCATTCACTTTGATTTATCAATTAATTATGAAAATACCGCTTGGAGATAGAGTAGCAATGCTGAGAGGCAATCTAAAAGTAACCCAAGAAGCTTATGTTA
>CANXYI011700212.1:0-15307 GCA_948208565.1 Hura crepitans
CTAATCTTCTCTAAATGAAAGAATATGGTGAGGTATGTTTTTTTACTAAATAATAAATGAATAATGCATTCTTGATGAATACAGTGATGCATGTGTTTTCACTTTTTCTCTTCTAAATGAATAAGGAATCTAAATGAATGATGAATGCATGTATAGATAGTTGTATGATGAATATAACTTTTTCCTAGATGATTGAATTAATCTTTTTCTCTTGATAGATGAATGCTAAAGGCAGATGTATGTTGAATGATAAATGCATGAATGAATCTTCTCTCATGGTGAATGCATGATGAAGGTAAATGTATGTATAAGCAAATGGGTACCTTTTCATAAAATGGATGTATGAATGAATGTGAGTGACTAAATCTATTTTTTTGGATGTATGGGTGACTATTTGTCTAAATGCATGACTTAGCACATATTTTGTTATTAGGGTCACTCTTCTCTCAGAATGATCATGGGAAACTCAATTTAAAGGTGTGAAGTGATAGGCTGAATGAGATGTCTTATGAGGAAACAAGTCAAGCTAAGGCAATGAAAAAGTTAAGGAAGGTGTAGAGAAGTAGGTTGAGTTAAGGTGAATAGTGGAGAAATGAAGTGAAATATTCCATAAAGAAGGAAAAGAGTAGGTTTAATGGAATATGCCCTAAAGGTGGTGAGGCAAAATGCCAATTCACCATGGAGAGCATTTATGTATGGCTATAGAATGAATGATTTTGATGAACAAGTGATAAAACATCCAAATGTATGTGATTGCACAGTATAATACCATTGTTATTAACTGGTCCAAAGATTTTCCAACTAAATATTTTCTCTCTACCTTTAATTATTGCCTAAACCACCCTTTAAGGGTTTTCGATCTAGTGAGGTACGCTGTAGTTTTTACCTAGGCCACCCTTTGTGAGTTTTCAACCTAGCAAGCCTATTTTTCTTTTCTCTTTTTTTTAATTTAGCTTATCCACATTTGGTTAAGGCTTGGGGTATGATTGTGCTATGTTTGATCAATTGAATCTAAACTTGCATCCTTTAAAATGGCTGGATATGCACTTTTATAAATTGTGAACTTGGAGTAATATGTCTTGAAGCTCATGTCATGAGAGGTTGACGGAGCTTTTTAGATCAGTAGGTGCTAGCTTCATGCCCCTAATGTTTCAAATCTTTGTGCTTCTATTGTATGTTGAATGTTACTCATTTGACCTTTTCGAGTACTACATTGATGATATCCCTATTATTAGCAAGTTCGAAGATTTTTTTGGCTAAGTATTTTGTCTTAATTTCCCTAACTTTTGCCTAAGCTCATGCTCTTAGTCGATTGGCCTAGTGAGCATTAGAAAATGTTTTTTTTAATGAGGGCAACCATTGTCGAAAAGAGAATGCTCGATTTTTTAAGGCTTAAGACAAATCCCTTTTGCTTTTGTAGGCTTTAGAGTTTTGACATTTTAAAGCCTTTTGACTTTTAGATTTTTTATCCGAGCAAGAATCAAAAAAATGTTTGTGGTTTTAGAATGGTTCCCCTAAGCCTTTAGGCTTTAAGGAAAATGATTGGATTGTACAAAACTCTTTTTGGAAAAAAAATGAATTTGGTGCTTGAATCTTTAAAGCTTTGCTAAACTTGGACCTCTCTTATAATTGAAGGAAAGAAGCATTCATTTGTGTTTAGTTGCCCCCAATTTCATTATTTTTATCTCTCATCCCATATTTAGAGATATTCCTCATGCCTTACCAAGAAAGATTAAGTCTTTAACTTTAGAATTGCATGCAACAGTGGTGAGCCATTCTTATAAGAATCATGAACTATTTATCATACATGTGGATTAGGCTGAAAATTTTTATTTCCTTCTTTTTTTGAATATTTTTAAAATCTCTTAACTCATTTTTAAGAGTACCATACTTTGTAATGAATGAGTTAAACAAAGATGCTCATGAAAAGCCAAAATAATGTTTTATTAAACATTAATTGTTCCAACATGAAAGAAAGAAAAACTAGAAAAGAAAATAAAGATAATCTATCATATCTTTATTAAATCCTTCCCTATCCTTGATTGGCATGATCTTGTAGGTGGTTAATAGTTGACCTATAAAGTGGCAGACCAAAAGTTAGAAAGAGAGATCGTTGCTCTTTAGAGAATTAAGGAATGGTAGTGAGGTCTTATAATGGGTGATCTTTAGGATTAGGTATTATACCATGATCTATAAGGTCTTAGATAGCTCGACATAAGGCTTCGTAATTGTCAATTAAGTGGCCAGTCCTTTAATGATAAGTATATTATATGTTGTGGCAATAGTTAGGTGGAAGTGGTGCAAACTGATGTTCAAGTATGAAGGGTTGATGACAAGGGCCTGTCAAACTTGGCAAATTTGTGTGACGGGCAACTAGGCTTGGTTCCTTAGTCACTATTTACCCCTTTAGTGATCCTTAACTTGGCAAACGCTTCTCAAATGATGGCTCAAACATTCACTATTTCTAAAGCCATGGCTTTCTTGATGATTGCTTTAATGCTTTGGACATTTGTGCCATCTAGTATCATCTCTAGAGAATAGGAAGGCAAGGTTATTTCCTTAGAAGAGCCCAAGTAAAGAATAATCCCTATAGTTAATGTGATACATAGTTAATGTGATATGATACAAGTTTTAAGCATTGTGATGCTATGTACGGTGTACCCTAATTATGATGCAAGGGTAATTATTGATATGCATGGGAAATGCTTATAGATATAGATAAATGTATATGAGTGATGAGCGCCAAATGTGAATTCAAGGTGGATGCATGTATGGATCAATGATGCATGATTAAGCCTATGCCTAGAAGTATGAAGTCATAGGATGATGTTGTGCTTGTACAATATATGTTTAGTAGATGTATGTATAATATGTGTATGTACATATTATGACTTTTATGATGCCAAAGTAGAGTTGCCTAATGTTGTATATGATGCCTAGTGATGCCTATTATTATGTATGGTTCCTAGTGATACCTAATATTGTGTATGATTCTTAGTAATGCCTATTAATCATTGTTCTATCTTTTGAGAGAGAGCTTTAATTGAAGTTGCTTTACAAAATGTGATCCCAAATTTTCCCCTTTTATAATAAAGTTAAAATGTATTTTTACAAACATCTAAAAGTAAATTCATTGTTTTATTTCATTAAAGGAAAAAGTAATTGAAAAGATTACAAAAGATCAAAACTAAACTAAACTAAAAAGAAAAAGAGAACAAGATTTAATTAGGAGAGCTTCTAACTTCTAGATTAGGTATCTACTCAGTGTTAATGAGATCTTGAATAGCATGATAGAGAGTGGTGCACTTGTCCATGAGTTAGCCTATCACTTGATGATAAGCACAATATAGATCAAACCTATGATTAGGTAAATAAGGATCAATTTATGGCTTAGGCATTAATGGCTGTAGTTTTTCTTCTTTTATGAGCTTATTCAAACACTAAGATAAAGGTTTGCCTAATTTGGAGAAATGGCAAGTCCTAACCATGTTGACATTAGTGACTTAGCCTTAATTATTATTTTGATGGGCAGGTTCCCTAATCTTTTTGAATCCTCTATTCTGAAGTGCTAGTTCAAGATCAATAGCTATATCCTTAAGCTATTCTCATTTAAAGTGCCTTGGCCCTCTATCATGATAAGTATTATGAAAAGGATCCATTGGGCTTTTGGCATACCAATTCCAAGTCTTTGAGGGTTACCTAAATGGTTGCATTATTTAAGTATTGCTTATTGAATGCATGAGATAAATCTTCCCAGTTCATTTTAACCTTCTTTTCCAACCTATGGTACCAATCTAGGGCTTGCCCAATTAGAGACATACTAAACAAGCTTATTATTTTGATGCCTCTAATAAATAAGTAGACTTCATAGCTACTGCATAATACTTCAAATGAGTCCATGGGTTAGAAGTGCCATTGAACTTACTTAAATTTGCCATTTTAAATTTATGGGGCATGGCATGATTAGGCTTCAAGCTGATGTCTTCTAAGTTGATGTCTTTGCCCCCAATCACTAGATAACTCATGACTTCTAGTTTTTTATTCAGCTCTTTAATAGAATCCTCTTTATCATACTTGGGTGGTGGAACCCAATTATAATTAGGCTTAACAGGTGGTATTTCTTTGTTGAAAACTTGGTTGTCTTATTCATCAGTCGTCTCTTTCTTAATGTTGTCAATAGGAGAAGACTTGCCTTTATCTCACTGGGTATATATACTTAATAGTGCACTAGTTATGGTGGCCATCATTCTTTTCTCCATGACCTGAAAGATCTCATTTAGCATGGCCTTTGTTCCTTCTTTGTCTCCAGACATGATTACTCTTTTTGGTAAGCTGAAGATGGATCAATGGTGGCCACAAAAAAAAGGGTTAGTCGTGATGCATGAGTTACCTAAGATGATGCATGATATGTAATCGTGTGCTTCATGTATGATGCTTTATGTAGGAATGATGCATGCATATATGTGGATGCATGGTATGAATAGTTGATGCATAAGTAAGATGCATGATCAAGAAGTTAATGAAATTTTACAAGATGGTAACCTTCAATACATTGTTTGTGTGTTATGTGTTAGTGTTTAGTGTACTTGTTCATAATACATGTGTACTAGGATAGAAATATAAAAGTTTATGAGATATATATGATATATAAAAAGAAGAAAAATATGAAGTTTATGTCATGAAGCATATAAAATGTTATGTACATAAGGATAAAAAAGGATACAAGTTAGGATATACAAAGACAAACACAAGCAATAAGCCTTCCAACCTTATTACTCCCACACACATGGTCTTAGCAATTCTTCTTAGGCAAGCTTACCTAAGCATCACTGGGGGATGCATAGGTTGGATTATAAGTCTAATTAGGCCTAACAACCTCTCATATTTAGAGTGCATGCAAAAATAATGGTCTATGACATTTAAGTCTAATTTGAGGTGAAATTAGGCTAGGTCCATTTTAAGTAAAAGGCACAATGGACTTGGCACCACTTCAAATAAGGTTAAATGTAATAGGCCCATGTAGCAAACATAGTTTAATCATAAACACTTAAGGTCATACAACTTAAGGAAAATTGCTAAGCTTAACTATATTGGCTTCATGGTTTGGTCTGAAAAGGCTTTATTGTTCCCACAAGTGGTGGTTTCTCCTAACGGGTCTTTCCAATCCAGGATAATAGCGATCGATTAGTTCACTATTTTATATACTCAAAAGTACAAGGCTTGTGAGTGATGGATATGCTGGCAATTCTGCAGTTTTGAATGAAAAATAGGTTTATGATTTGTAACACCACCAAAGGTAAAAAGGGACATAATTTATATAAAATGAAGCATGGGACTAATAAAATTTAAAATATTAGAAGGTATATTATTTAGCCACTTTTGGATTCAATTCTCAATCCCCAGTAGAGTCGCCACCGTAAATTTTTGTTGTTTTAGCGAGGATGAGGCAGTTAGTGTTTGGATATGCCACTTGGCTTTACACTAGGACCACTGATCATTTGCCTAGAAAGGGTTCAGAATTAGATCTTATTTATGCCTTAATAATATACCTCCCTTTATATTCTAACATTTATCAATCATGTATCATGCAAGCAAACATTCTTTTCAAAGCATTCATGTCACCATTTCACATAGAGAGAATAAATTGCAATTTTGAAATATACAACAAGCATAAGTGTAAATTGCACATCCATAAAGTAGGTCATTTATTAGTTGTTATTTCACCTAACAACTACTTGTAATTTAATAGGAATTATTGATAATTTCCAACTCCTATTTCTAGGAGATTGGCCTTTATTAAAATACATTTTTATGTGAACTTTCTTAAGGAAAGCTCAAAACCATTTTATTAAGAAAATAAGAATTAAATAAATAGAAACCGTTAATGTGAGATTAGGCTTTTTACATGTAAAACAAGTTATTAATCTACCTATTACAACCCAAAAAAAAACAAGAGGAATAAAAGGTACAAAACCAAATAAGCAAATAAAGAATAAACAACTGGTCCCATTTCTGGATCAGCAAGTCCGTGTGGACTTAGTATGGTCTCCGGTCTATGTCTGTCTGAAATACAAAATGTCATAGCTAAAATGTCTATCTAGACCTCATATCTAGTAAGAATGGTCAATCTTACATAACTCAAAATAATGATTAGCAATACAAATAGAGGTCTGTGAGGACCTCGTAATAGTGCTAAATAGAATGATAGTGATATATACAATAAATTTACATACAAATATGAATAATCATAGTACATGCCCAAATAATTATCATAACTGAGAAGATGACAAACTAATCATGCAAAGAAGAACATAAATTCATCACAATAATATTTGTGAGAACAATATTTCAAAATAAGTGTTCATACGGACTAGACTACTCATGAAAGGGAGTTTATATGGACTAAAAGGTAGAATACACATGCATAAAACATATATTCGTGCAACTTACACTCCTCATGAAAGGGAGTCCATATAGACCACATATGAAACACATATCTTTAAAATATATATCCATGCAGACTACGCTTCTCATAAAAAGGAGTCTATTTAGACCACACATTAGTTTCAAAATATCAATGACAAGCACATTAAAAAGTAGAATGATTATACAACATGATAAAGACATAAATACAAATCCGTATCTTACATTAGAACATATCAAAACAAAGCACATGAGGTAAACATAAGACTATTATCAAATAACAATCTATACAGACCTCATACCATGCATGCATTCAAATAGTAGGTCCATGTGGACCTTAACATGTGTTAAGATAAGTCCATACGATTAAGGTGTTAATTCCAAAATGATTACATCATTTTAATGAACTATTAAATACAATAAAAATAATACAAAATGTTAACCTACTCCTATAGTCGATGTGGGGATTGCATAGAATCACCTCACATGTCGATTAATCCCAAGAGTTCCTCAATTACAAAAATAACATAAATGGAATAAATGAAGATTAATACAAATGAAGGCCTCATATTTGACCTTGTGATTAGCTTTAAGCAATAAAATAATGGTTGAGTTTTAGAAAGGATGATTACTTTAATGAGGGCTTAGAACTAGTAAATCAAATCCTGCTTTGGAGTCAGCAACAAAACTCTCAAAATTATAGGTTTTGATTCTCTAATTCCTCCTCCTTCTTTGGATTCTCCCTTATTCTCACCTTGGAGGGGTATTTATAGGGTTGTATAGGCAGTTCTCCTCCAGAAGAGAGGTAGTCCTGATAGGATTACTAGTCGAAGTCCAAATAGGAAGATTAAGTTTCTAAAAGCTTTTCAGCAGTAGGTCTATGTGAACTATGGGTGCTAAGTCTACGTAGACTTGGGCTTTGGTTTACCTTCATAGGCTATAGGCCATGGGCACTATTCCTCTAGGCTAATTCTTTTCTTGTCCATGTGAACATAGTATAACAACCCGAAAATCCTGACTTATGAATAGTACTTCCTCAGAATGAATAGTATTCTCAAGACCTAGGATGCACTAAGACTATAAAGTAAAATTATTAGTCATAAAACAATTTATGGAAAATTTTGAAACCAATCAAAAGTTGATTGGTTGGTTAAAACCACAAAGAAAATTTTTATGGCAATGTCCTATACATAGTGACTAAGGCAAAGCTGAACTGTAAAAATATTTTATTTTCTCTCGAAATGACTTAGGATTAATATAATGTAATACTCAAAAATTCTAATTAGCCTATTGGCACTAGAATTGGAATTTTTGGATATCGGGAAGCATTTTTATGAAAATCGGGTATAATAAAAAGTTGTATTTTTATTCGATTTTTTTATAATTTTTAGCATGAATTTTTAGAGGCTTTTAAGGCTTGAATTATATGATTCTTAGGGTTTCTCAAGTGTCAAAAACAAGGCTAAGAAATGAAAAAAAAAAAAGGGGGAGGGGGGTTATAAAAGGGTTCAAATGTTGGTCAATGGAGGAATAGTGTCATCTTCCTCCAAAGACCAATAAATGATGCCCAAGAAGCAAAAACCACCATTTTTGCTTCTTTATTTCTCAATTTTAGACCTTCATGGCCTCTAAAAGTCCTTTTTACCTCAAGATTTATGAAAAATCGAAGGAAAAGCTCAATTTTATAGCTCGATGAACAATAATATGAATTTTTTTTGGTTAAGATTTTTTGAAGTTTAACATTTTTCCCATGATCCTTAGGTCTTGTAGGTCATGTCTATGTTTTCAGTTTTTCATTTTGATGCCTGATTGATTTTATATGAATTTTTATATATCAAATCTATTATAGGTAGTTGAAAAAACCAATAACAGCCAGGATAAAGGGAAAAACAAGGTTTAGATAGTCCTCATAGGTGCACTACAACTCGTTCAGTATGTGAAATAAAACTAAATTATGCATTTTTCTTATGCCCTAATGTATACATGTATGTATGTGTATGTTACTATATAGATGCTTATGTATGATGTAAATTGACATATATTTATGATGTATAATGCTAGTGTGGTATGTTTGAGCCATAAATATGGATGAATGCATATTAATGATGCATATGGTAGGATGGCCGCATGATATCCATGTATATGTATGTATGTGAAATAAACATAATGCACGGAAGGGATGTAATATGAATGGAGATTGATGTAAATGATGATATGCATATGTTTAAGGCATATAATGATTTCAAATGATGTTATAAAGCATGATGTGAGATGTTGTAGTATGACTTTAAGACATGTATATCCATGTATGTTAAGCATATGCTTACTTTTGGTTATGCTATGACTAACAATGAATGAATGTTTTTGTATAGACATAAGATGTAAGACATGTTGTAGGAAATGGTGCTTATGTGTGCTTGGGTGTTTATTTGCTGAATGGCCTTATGGTATTTTCATGCATTGAAAAGCTTTATGCTAGGCATGTTAAGTATAATGAATAGAAATGTGATGAAATGTTAAGAAATTCATAAAGGCACAGCTAACTGGTCATTCAATAATATCTTAATGTTTTGAGAGTTTGAATGTAAATACTATGCATTCTTGGTATGTTTTCTTAGATAAGTGTGATATTTATGTTCGTTATATATGTGATATGCATATAATGAGAAAGTAGCCTTTCGGCACTTTAATGACACTTTTAAGACATATGATGCTCTTGAGACGTAGTATGTATGCGAAATGATGCGACAAGGATAAGCTTTAAGAAACACATTTACATTAAGTTTATAACTCATGTGATGGTATGTTATGTTATGACCATAACTAATATGTTATAAGGACAAGAGGTTTTTATGAATGTGTTTATGGCCACATAATGATGCATGGCTTTGCTATGTGGTTATTACATAAAATGATGTGCTTGATAACATTAATAAAAGAAGGAACATAAATTTCCTTATTTTAGTCATCAATTGGCTAAACCAATATGATTAAAAAGTTATGTTAATATACAGTAACAAGGAAGAACTAAAATAAAAATAAATAAATATGGTTAGTTGCCCATACCAGTAAATAACCTAGTTGGATAGTTTAACCGATCAGCTAGGAATCATAGCAACTGCTAGGGTACTTCGATGCCTCTATAATTTTGGTCTATGGATCCATTTTTAGTCTGACCTAAAAGCCTATATTTTTTATCTTTAGACCTTACATTGGCAGATAAGCCTTCGGGTTTATGGTGGTCATACTAGCTACCCTATGTTTGACCTTTAGGTCCTATGTTGACTTTTAATCTTCAAGTCTTATGTTTAACCTTTGGGTTTGGTACAAGTGGGGCCTATATGGTTCCGAGGGCCTAAGTGGTCCATTTATACTTTATTATCTAGAGAGTTTATGTTCTCTCGTGTATGGGCTTAATAATTCAGAATTAAATAATTAAATGGATGACATAAGTTATAATGCATGTTTTATGCTTGATGCATGATGAACGAATAAATGGTTATATACTCATATTGTGATAAACATTCACAAATAATGTACATTAATAAGCATACAGCATTCTTTCTGCATGTTTATACATTACTTAATAACATATAAAGGTTATGTTATGTATATGTATAATTTAATTAGATTACACCACTAAGCTATTGCTTAGCTCATCATTTGTTTCTATGATGAGTAAGTAAAGAGACAGTTTGAGAACAAAGCCTTGGATCACCAGAGTCTTAAGAGAAAAAGGACTTCTTTTGGTGTTTTCTTATGTATTTATCCATGATTTTGTGATATATAGTTGTAAAGCACTCATGTTGTATATATGTTAAGGAAATAGGCCTAAATCATTATTTTGTATTGTAAATAAATGTTTTTGGATAACTATAACTTTTATTAAAGTTTCTTTAAAGATGTTTTTCTTGTATGATATCTCTTCCTAATTGATTAGGTTTAGATTTATGTTTATGTTACTTTGGAGTGATGAAAAGGATCATAAATGATAAGAAGTGTTTTTTTCTATTATTGTAGGTTACTATTCAAATTTTAGGATAGTGCCCAGTACAGCCGTTATGCTACCGAAATTTAAGCACAATGATTCCCTAAAAAAATTGAATTGTAACTAAGTTTTAAAAAGTTTTTATTAACTTTTATTTTTATAAACAAGATGTTTTTCATTAAGAATGTTTTAATATGTTTTAAATGGGTTATCTTATGTTGAGTTTCAAATAGCATGTTTATGTGGATACTCCTTAGTTAGGTTTAACAATCGGATTTGGCAAGGGGTGTCACATTAGATGGTGTTAGAGGTCTGATTTAAGCATTCTTAGGTGGTATAAAAGTGCTTTAGGTATGAAGTTGTGCATCACAAAAGTATGATATTGAGGCTTATAGAATTATTCTCTTACCTTCAAATAAGAGGAGTGATTACGCATCGCATGATGGTGAGGAAGTCAAAGGTCAAGCTTCTATGCTAGTAGGATAGGATTTTGATAGGGTGGCATCAATTTCTAGAAGTGCAGTAAGACAAGTATCATCAATAGCTTAAGTGTCACCAATTTTCCTTTAGGAGATGCTACAACTTTTAAGATAGGCTACAAGTACCGCTCTTTCACTAACACCAGTCCCACAATTGCCAGAGCTTCCTTTATTTCTTCAGAAAGCTTACTTAGAACAGGTTAAGAAGATGGGAGGAAAGGATTTCAAGGGTGAGGGAAAGATAGAACTAGGCAAGGTAGAGTATTGGCTAGACCACACAGAGAAGATTATGAGGCAGACGTAATGTACTCCAGCAGAAGAGGTTATATATGCCACCTTATTGCTATAAGAGAAAGCTTCGAAAAGGTGGGATAACTTGACTGAACACATAAGAGAGGAGAATCAGACTTGGGATTTTTTCCTAGTTGAGTTTCATAAGAAGAATATTATAAAAGATTATCTAGATGATAGAAGGTAGTAGTTCATGGACCTTAAGCAATAACAAAAGTCTATAAGGGAGTATGAGAAAGACTTCACCATGCTCAACCAATATGCCAAGGATACCATTTCAACCAAAGTTGACAAGTGCAAGAAACTTGAAAGGGGTTACATGTGGACATCAAATCATAGATGGTCCTTATAAAGATCAGAGTCTTGTTTGAGTTGGTTGCTGTGTACCACTCCATAGAAGGGGTGTAGAAGGAAAAGAGAGAGTTTTATTAGAAGAATAGATCTTCTAGATAGGGGGCATCAAGTATAGTGCAATAGCAGTAATCAAGCAAAAAGTTCAGAGAAAGTCAGTATGGGGCTTCATAACAAGCACAGAAGTAGGGTCAGTCTCAAAAGATAGCCTAGGGGAATTAGAACAAGGGTGGTCAACAAAAGTTATAGGCTACCAGTACCCTAATTTCCACAGCAAATAGTGGTCCGCTACCTTTGTGTCAGACATGGTAAAAGAGACATAGAGGGCAATGTTAGAAGTCAAAGCTTGGTATGTGCTTCACAAAATCATTTTCACAAAGACTATCCTGAGGAAGTTGATGCTGGATAGGGATCTATACTTGTTTCTACCAAAAGATAGAAAGGAGATAAAGGGAACAGAGCAAAGGGAGCTCAGAGGGACTTTACTAAGTCCCTCTGAGCTCCTTCAAATCTTTAATGCAACATGCTAAGGATTGCTAGAAAGATTATCAAAAATTGATGAGTGTGATTAGTAACATCCAAAAAGGAAGTCGATTGAGTATCAGATCAAGAGTGATGGCTGACTTTACTACCATGATAGGATTTATGTTCCAGGTGTGGAAAAACTGAAGAAGCAAATTTTGGATGAGGTTTGTAATGCTCCTTATGCTAAGTATCCTAGTATCATAAAGATGTATTAGGATTTGAAGTTGTCATAATGGTGGCCTAGCATGAAGAAAGATGTGTTAGAATATGTGACTAGATGCCTTACTTGTCAACATGTGAAGGTAGAACATTAGGTTTCATCTGGATTACTTCATCCTATAGTAATTCCAAAATAAATATAGGATAGGGTCACGATGGACTTCATTGTTAGGTTACCTATGACGAGGAGAATATATGATTCAGTATGGGTCGTTGTGGATCCTCTGACAAAGACAACTCATTTAATACCAGAAACAATAGACTATTTCTTAGAGAAGCTAATGGCATTATACATAAATGATATCATCAAGTTGCATAGAGTGCCACCTTTGGCTATATCATATCGAGATCCATGGTTCACATCAAGATTTTGGAAGAAGCTTCACAATACCTTAGGTACTGGATTGGGCTTTAGCATGGCATTTCATCCCTAGACTAATGAATGGTTAGAATGAGTTATTTAGGTAATCTTTTGATACTTGAGTGATTTGACTATTGAGTCATACACGATGTTATGCTTATGATGAAACATGTTTATCAAGAGTTGGAGGATATGTTGAGGAGTTACTCCATTGAGTTCAAGGGTAACTAGGATCTATATATGTCATTGGCAGAGTTTGCATACAACAACCGCTATTAAGCTAGTTTGGGAATGGCTTTTTATGAGGCATTGTATGGAAGGAAATGCATAACTCCCTTATACTAAAGTGAGCTCAATGAAATCAGACCTGATAAAAGGTGTAAACGAGAAAGTGAAGATCATCAGGGATAGGTTGAAAGCAACTTCTGATAAACAAAAGTCATATGCTGATTTAAAGAGGAAAGATGTTGAGTTCTAGGTGGGAGACAAAGTATTTCTCAAGGTTTCACCTTAAAAGAAGGTTTTGCAAGTTGGCAAGAAAGGAAAGTTGAGTCTTAGGTTTATTAGTCCATACAAAGTGATAGAACATATACTTGTAAAGTATATACATATGTTAAGAGTTATAAACATGCTTTTACAATATGTATACATGTTAGCTTACATAATGTTAAACCACAAAGGTAAATGACCTATATGCCTATGTTCAAGACATGACAACTTATGAGTAACAAATTGTCAGAGTAAATTCTATAATGGGATGCAAACTAAATGCATGTTAAATTGGAATGGTATAATACTCAAAAATTAGTATAGTTATATATTGCTTATGACAAAATCCTTTTGCTTAACACACACACCACTTGAAAGTGAAGTATACAATGTGTAAACACTAGGTCTTGGGGTTCCGATATTTGGATTGCCTAATGATTAATAAAGACAAAAGATTATCATAAAATGAGAATATTGTCACCATATTTAAAGTTATCTCCACATAATTTCAAGAAAATAGTAAACTCTTGGATATATACTTGGACTCGACAAGCTTGTTGTGTGACCCAAATTGTGAGAAAAACAAGCATCTACATTGGGCTGAGGGCCTAAGCCGATGCCCAACATTAATGCCAAGGGGGGTGTGAGGGGTGAACGCCCCTACGATATGGAGTCAAATTTTTGAGAAATATTTGTAAGAGTAGGTTAAAAATCAAATTTTCAAGATTTTCAAAGTTTTCACCATCTCAGTGCAAAATGGTGTCGTTTTGTCACTAAAATGGCCATTTTCAACTAGTTGAAAATGGCCATTTTGGCCTCTAAAATGATGTCATTCTGTAGGGTAGATCCTAATAGGACTCCAAAATAAGCCAAAGAAAATGACCGTTTAACAAGGTGAAATGGCCATTTTCACCAAAATGGTTGTTTTTGGCCTCATGCTTTGGGTATAAATGCCAACCTCCGCATCAACCTAAAAGGTTAACTTTTCTCGCTAAATGCACACCTAAAAACACAAAAAAAAAAAGCTTTCCAAACACTGTTTTTCTTATTTTAAAGGTTTTTTCCAAAATTACATTCCCCTTTTCTCTCAAGTTGACTAAAGATCATTTCTGAAGGCAATTATACACAGTGGGTCGACCAACTCTCTCTTTTCTTTTTTTATTCCATATTTTCTTTTTCATCCATCTGCTAGTCATATGTGGTGCCTTTTACCTTATTTTCTTTACTACCCATTTGCTAGTTAGATGTGGTAACTTTATTTTATTTAGGTACTCATCTACTAGTTAGATGTGATACCCATATTTTATTTGTCCGTTATTAATATTATGTTCTTATTTATCTTTTATTTAATTATTATTTATTCTCTTTTTCATCCATTTACTAGTTAAATGTGATGATTTAATTCATATGTTATTTATTTAAATATGTATATTAATTTCCTTTATTATTTATTTAACAATTTATTTTATATCATTTTATTGTGTTTCTTTTTCATAACATTGATTCCATTATTTCTTTTATACTAACATTGTGTTTTTGTTGTGATATGAGTTGTTTGAGATCCATCAAGATTTTGTTTAACCTATCTTTTCCCTTTTATCAAACATCTGATGAAGTTTACCTTTTATTTTTTCCCCTTTTATTTTGATCTTATTTTACTATTTATTATTTATTTTGTCTAATCTTTATTTTCTTCCTAATTTTCTCCCTTTATTTTTTCTATATTATTTTTTGTTAGATTGTATTTTAGGTAATTTCAATGTAATTTTATTTTTATTCGATTAGAATATATTTTAGAAAATTTCCTAGTAAATTTTACCTTTTTTGGTTAGAATGCATTTTACGTAATTTTCATGTAATTTAATTTTCATTCTGAATATTTTTCAATATTTTCCATGAATGTTGTAATAGGTAGAAAAAAATTTTTACACATTATAAAAAAATAATAACCAAATTGATTTCTATTCAATTAATTAGTGTTTCCTAATAAAATGGCTTTTGATTTTTTTAATAAAAGTCACAAGGATAAAATTTGCTTTTATACATTGGCATGTGAGAACTAAAGTTCTCAACAAAAATCAATTACCCAGTTTGATGTATGACTTTCTTTAATTTCACTTCCTTTGTGTTTGTAAATATGTATGTTTTATTATTTCTTTATATGATTGATTACTTTATTTT
>CANXYI011700349.1:0-12607 GCA_948208565.1 Hura crepitans
TTGTAATCATATTACTAAACATCTAATATTGTAAGCCATTTCACATACTTTATTCATTCTTAAACTCAAAGGAAGCTACTAAATTTTAGAGGCATGAAATGAAGGATGAAATTCACTTACATATTCACTTTGAAGGTGCCATTCCTACCATGCCTAGACTACTAACCTCAAATCCAGCCCCCATGGTGACTCATCCTCTATTCTTTAAAACTTTTACTTGGCTCATTTCACCTCAAACCAAACCATACACATCCCCACATTGGTTAGGTACCTCATAGAGTCATTTTTAGCCATGAAAGCCCAATAAAAATTAAAGAAAAAGCAAGGAACTCACCTTTGGTACCCCTACTAGACTAATTCTATCCAGAAATATTTGATGAATTTTATCTCCAAATTATGAAATCCTTTTTGCTTGATTCCTTTCCTTATGGTGCCTAACATAGAAACTTAAATTTAGGGATTGAAATCACCATTTTTAGTGAAGAATTGAAGAAGTTATGGCCAGTCAAAGAGGGAATTGGCATTGGGATTTTAGGCAAAAGAAAGGAGGAAGTCTCTTTTGTTTGAGTGAAAAATCAACTTGTCACCACTTAGGGACACTTTTTAAGGCTTTAGGCCAGCTGGAAAGTGCATGCGTGGGGTCTATAGCCACTCGATCTATCTCGAAATAGCGTGATTTTTTGGGAAACTTTGAAAATTTGCCAAAATTCACTCATACCTCAAAAAATTACACTATTTATTTCAAAATTCATATTTTAATCGCCTCTACTTGCTTGTAAATTTTCATGGCCAAATTCCTTCGATAGGGAAGTTTTCATGTTACCTTAATTTGCGTGCCAAACTAAAAAATTATGAGAATTTGCAAATGACCTCCAATTCTAAAAATTCTTTCACCATTGGACTCAGTGTAATTTTTAAGCTTTAGGGTCCATTATTTTTGGGTCCGTCCAGGCACATCTTGGGTCAATCCTGCTCGAAAAATTTTTATTACATCGAGGGGTAGCAACAAATTGTTAGTTTTGCTAAATTTTTTAATTTTACTCTTTTCAACAAATTATGGCCCTTTAAAGTTTCATGACTAGTGCCATCGCCTCGATCCACATGTAAGTGACCGAGCACCTCGGGTGCACTTTTTAAACTTTATGGCACTGTTCATGGAGCCTCAGAACACGAGCATTACAACTCCACTAACCACTCTCGTCCCCGATAAAAATATCATAATCTCTAATGAAACATAAAATTTTCTACAAAACCAAGCCCTTAAAATCTAACCTAAATCTTATTAAAGGAGGACTCCAAATGGGGCCTCTTTTACCTATTATGCACAACCCAATAAGAGGGTCTATGCAAATAAAACTTTGAGACCCATTTTGGGTTTCCTTATAAGGCTCTTATGAGCCTCCATTTAAATTAGTCATAAGCCTAACTTATGGTCCTTCTAACTCTTAGAAGGAATATTTAAAATTAGAATAAAGTATACCCTTAATTAGCCCTCCAAAGCTTAACTCCTTTTTAACACATAAACTGTTCAAACTAGGTTAATTAGGCTCCATGACCAATTTCTCTTTTTCTTCTTCACTTCTTCTCATTTTAATGATACCTTATATCATTGAAATATCAAACTCTATGATAATAATTTCAATTCTTTATGAGGTAGGCCTATGGGTTTCTAAAACATGTTTGGAGTACATAATAAATTAGAGTCCTAGTTCAACTTGGAATCTTATGGTTCAATCTCATTGAGCCCATAATTAATTCCTAACTAATAATTCATTTATGTAAAAGTTTTAAGAGGTGTCTACCCATATATTAAGGCCATCTAAGTGTTAGAAAGTCAAGTGGTTTTATTTAACCCTTCCATATATAATTATCATGCAATTTCTCTTTTTACCATACTTTATCTCGTTTAGGTTTTAGTATAGACATTTGTCAACTCAATGCTTAATTAAGTATGTCTTATCAAGCAATAAACATGTTAATTCTAATATTTATTTCTTTATTCCAAAAATGCCTTAGTGAATCTCATTCACACTTGTATTTTACTCTGATACGAGATTCCTTGAATTAAGATATATCATATTTGTGAGATAAACTCCCCATTATAAACTGAGGTAGTAAATCCCCTATTGATCACTCAACTACCTTTAAGTATCTTAGATGATACATAACCTCTATGCAATGTGTAGAAAATGGTGAAGTAAAAGCATAAGAGTCAATGTATACATTTCATAATTAAGATAACCTTAGTTATCACAATTCAGAAGATACTTGCACCTACTAATATATTTAGATAACTTCAGTGACATAGTTTTACGTATTCATGTGATTTTCTCATTCTAGTGTCTTTAATGAACTTGTTTCTCAATTAAGCATCCACACATTCACTCTATGCATCACCATGCTTATAGCTTGTGACGACTATTTTCTAACTAAGTTAAAGAGTATAACATTTACTAGTCTATCTTTATTTATAATGTCCCATCTTGTTAATACTATGACTAAGGATATTTTTGGAATTTCAAATTTACATGCAATAGGAGTCTCACATTATGAACTCTTTATGATTTCCTTTGTATTGTGAAATGATACTAAGGACTTTATTACAAATTTAAGTTCCTTATCAAACAAAGAAATTAATCATAACCACTTATGTATTTATGAATGCCTTTTTATTATAAAGGAATATTTAAATGTGCACAAAATATTCCTAGTGGATATGTGCTCTAGGGCATACTAATAAAAATCTCCCACTTGTACTAGAGCAAATCAAAAATGTTTCTAATACCCATACTATTTACAAGGATATTGAAATTCTTTTGAGTTAGTGCCTTAGTGAGAGGATCATCAGCATTTTGATCTTTAGGGACTCTATCAATCTTTACATCTTGCCTACAAATTATCTCTCATATTAAATAGTAGTGCCTAAGAATATGCTTAGATAGTTGAAGAGACTATGGCTCCTTTGCTTGTATAATGGCACTATTATTTTAACAATACAAGGATATTAGGTCAACAATAGATGGGACAACTCCTAGTTCAATAATTTCTTAATCTACACTTCTTCCTTAGTTGTATTGAATGCTATAATGTACTTTACACCAATAGTTATGTTCGCAATTGTATCTTATTTAGAACTCTTCTAACTAACTACACCTCCCACAAATAAGAACACATAACTCAATTGGGATTTGTAATCATCTTTATTGGAATGGAAAATGGCATTAGTGTACCTGCTAACTCATAAATACCCTTCTCTATATTCCAAGAATACATCCTTAATTCTTTTTAAGTACATAAAGATATTCTTAAAAGCAACCCAATGTTCCTCTCGATAATCGAATGGAATCTCCTTGTGACACTCAGGGTAAATGATATATCTGGTTTAGTACATAATATAACATACATGATAGATCTTATATCTAATGCATATGGAATTCTACTCATGCATTCCCTTTCCTCTTATGTCTATAGAAAATAAAATTAGAATGCATTTTCTCATGAAGCATATGAATGAACCCTCTCTTTAAGAGATTAATATAAACCTTTTTAGCATCCTGTCTATGTATACAGATTATGAAAGACCTATCAACCTTTTAGATCTATCTTTATAGATCCTTATCACCAGTATATAGTTCATCCATATTTTGTGAGAAACCAAACTCTTTAATTGTCTCATTCATTTAGATGTTCAACTCCTAAATGCTTGCTTCAATCAATAAATAGATCTTAAAAGCTTTTATGCGTTACTACTATTATTGGATATGAAACCCTTGAGTTATATTGTATACACCTCCCTTGATAGATTACCATCAAGGAAAGTTGTCTTCATATCTATATTCAGAATCTTATATTAATAATGAACAACTATAGGTAGCAAAATCCTAATGAATTTAACCATCGCTATTAGTGAAAAGGTTTCATTAAAGTCAGTTCCTTACCTTTAACGATACCTTTTTCTACCATTATTGCTTTTTAGGTAACTGACATACCCTCCATATCAATCTTCTTCCTAAACATCCATGTGCACACAATGGGTTTTATCCCTTATATGTATTAACTAAAGTCTAAACTTTGCTATCTTACATGGAATCCATTTTAGATTGCCTGGTCTTTAGCCATAATTCTAATTCTAAACTCTTTATAACCTAATCATAGATTGTAGGCTTATCTTTTTCTGTTATAGTTACATTACTATGCCTATCTATGAGAAATCCATATCTCTTAGGCATAGCACGAACTATAGTATAACTTCTAGGAGTTTGTCTTACAATAAGCTCTATTATTATATTTTCATTAAGTGTAATAGGCTTGGGATTAGTCAATTAATCTATTATATTTATGGGTCTCGAACTTTACAAAGTTTAATTCTACTCCCACTATATTCCTTTAAGAGAAACTCGCCGTCTATAAAGATAAGATGCTTTGAAACATACAGCTTTTTGTTCGAGAAGTATTTTCAAGAAAATTGGGTAATATTAAAACTAGTGATTTTAATTGATTTTTCCCATTTTTCAAGCATAAATTTTTAGAGGATTATAGGGCCAAATATGAGTGAATTTTTATAAGTAAAATTGACATTTTATTGGGCTTAAATGTAATACGCTTGATTTGAGGCTCCGTGAATAGTGCCATATAGTCCAAGAAGTGTGTCTAGGTTGCTGGGTCACTTGCACATGGATTAAGGCAGTGGCATTGGTCATGAACTTCGAGGGGCTTTAAGTTGATGAAAAAGTTAAAATTTAAAAATTTAGCAGAAACAATAATTTATTTTAAGCAGTAAGGAATGTATCTGTGCAATAAAAAAATTTTTAGGACACGATTGACCCAGGATGTGCTCGGACGGACCAGAAAATAGCAGATCCTTAAGCTCAAAAATTCTACTCGATCCACTGGTGAAAGAATTTTTGGATTTTGAGGTTGTTTGCAAATTCTTGTAATTTTTCAAGTTGGCAAACAAATTAAGGCAGTCTAAAAACTATCTTATCAATGTATTCTAGCCATGAAAATTTATGAGCAGATAGAGGGGATTAAAATATGAATTTTAAAATGAACGACATAATTTTTTGATGCCTGAGTGAATTACTGTGAATTTTTGAAGTTTGCTAAAAAATCGGGATAGTTTAGGATTTTTGATACCACCCTTAACATGTCAAAATAGGACCCAACTTATGCCATGTGGCCAAGGAGACTTGCCACGTGGCAAACCTCAATTGACAAGTGGATTTTGACTTGGAATGAAGGATTGTCTTCTTCCCTTTTTCCTTGTTGTTGTTAATGCCAATACTAAAGAAAATAGGCCATAACTTTTTCATCCCTTTACCAAAAATGGTGATTCTAGTTGATAAATTCAATTCTGTCTGTTAGGCACCATGAAGAAAAAGAATCAAGCAGAAAGGACTTCTCAATTGGGAGATAAAAGTCATCAAAGTTTATTGGTTTAGAGTAGTCTATAATAGTGACCTTGAGGTGTTTATGGCAATTGGAGGGCAGCTTGAAGTCCACGAAGGGAGAGGGAAGTCACTGTGGAAGCTAGACAGCTTGGGATTATTACATATTCAAGGGACTTCTATCACTTGTAAGTGAACTTCAAGCCTTTTTTTTCATTTAACGAGGTGCCTAAAGTAATGAACAATAATTTAAGATAGTTGATAGGTTGAGTTTTTGAATAATTTCTTTAATGGGAATGTTAATTAAGTGAGGACTTAGTGAAGTAACGAGACTTGGTTCAAAGAACTTAAAAGTTTAGCTCCATTTGCTCACTGATTTTGATGGTTATGGATGCTTGACTTGGATTTATAATGACTAGAATATGGATAAAGGACCTCCTGGTATGCTAGAGTAAGAATTATGGCAATTGTGATTAGAAAACACCATGAATTGTAGCTTTCATGTTTCTACTTGAGAGTTACCATGAGTGAGTTTTATGGGTGATGTTTGTAACTTATGAAAATTTGCTTGAAATTGGGTGTGTATGGATGTAATTATGTTCATGGCATACATATATGGATGAATATTGATCTAATGTGAAAAAGGAATGGAATTATGTGTCATTTTCCTTTGGTACCCAAGAACATGTTAATGGCATTATGGCATGAAATTTAAGCTTATTAAAGGGTTAAGTAAGTGATTTATAATAGCTAAATAATTGGCTTATAATGACTATGAAATTGAACAATGCATATGATATGTTGATAAATAAAATACACTTTGAGAATGTATCTTTGAAATGGCTAAAAAGGTTGAATTAAAATATGTGGCTATGACCAAAACCAATTACTTAAGAAGTGGCTTGAAATGAACTATGTAATTAAACATTTACTTATGCCTTTAGGGCTAGATTTGAGATATGTGTATGAATGGCAATTGTGCCTATTGTTTGGCTTTAGAAGTGGCCTAGATATCTTTGGCCTTAGGCCTATGAATGTGTTTAATCGAGTGCTAAATACTGTGGTAAAATTGGACTTGAAACAGTCTTAGAATTGTGTTTTGAAAAGTGGTCGAAATGACTTGTAACCATTTAGTTGATCATTACCTGAACCAAAAATGTCACTAGACAGAAAGTGTTAGTTTCTTGAGAAATAATTTTATGATAAATCATAACATATTAAACCTTGTATATTGGTAATAATAGGACTTAATATTATTTTGGGATTTTTACGTAGTAGAGCTAAAGTATGGCTATACTAAATTGGCTAAAAAAATAAAGGGTGTGATAAAATTTATAACTGTCTGTTATTGCAACTCAAATATTATAAGAACACTTTTTGTTAATAAATGGACTTAAAATGAGCTACTTGGCCCATTAGTTAGACACCCACTAGATGGGTTGACCGATCAACTTAGGGTTTTTGTAGCTACTAGTTGTCTAATGTTTAGATAGTAAATTTTATTAGTGGCTAAAGAGGTCTACGAGCTGATCTCTATTATGTCACCCTAGATGTTGAGATCTTATTTGTCGCTAGGGAGGCCCATGGGCTAATCTCTATTATGTCACATTTCTAATGATGTTTATTTATGGCTAGGGAGCCTTACAGGCTTATCTCTATTATGTCACACATATGTTATTTAATTGTGTTTGGAGAGCCTATAGGTTGATCTTTATTATGGCACATATGCTGGTGTAGTGATGTAGGTCCAAAATAGGGACCACTGCTCTAGTTTATTTTCTCTCTAGATCTAGTGTTTTTAAGTGTCGTCTTCCCAGTTGGGCTAGTGAATTAAATTAAGCGAATATTACAAATGGTTATGAAAGTCCAATTAAGCATAATTGGATAATATTTTTTGAGTAATTGATGAACTACAGAATAAAGGGTATTTTGGTCATTTTACTCATATGTTGTTAAATAAATTGATTTATGTAAATTATGCATGGTATGAATATTAATAACTATTCTAAATAATTTTTATAAGTCAAAAAGTCTATTTCATGACTTATAAATGCCTTAGGGGTATTTTAGTAATTTAGCACCATGTTATATACATTGAATCAAATAATAAGGTAAAATCAGTTATTAAACTGCACAGGTATGAAAAGTATATAATGACATGATTTAAATGCTTTAAGTTCACCACTGAGTATCTCGTATACTCAGCATACCTGTTTTGGTGCGCAGGTACTCAAGATTGAAATTCTACCTCATGAAGTGTGTCAATAAGAGTTTAGAGGATACCTGCAAAGGAATATAAAGTAAATATTGTATAGTTTTGATATCCATGTACCTAGGTGGGATGTGGGTAGAAACATGTATTTAAGCTCTGTATATGTGATGTATCTGAGTAAGCATAAACTGTTGAATGTATGTTTAGAAATGATGTTTGATGTTAATGTGAGCTTGAGGCTCTATATGTGTATGCTTTTATCCATGGCTTAAGGCTTGTGTTTGCTGTGTGATAGTTGTTGATGTTAGGATGAGAATAAGGGACTAAATGGGCCTAAGAGTTGTGAAATGTTTATAGAAGTGTTGTACAAGCTTTTAGAATTTTTGGATAGGAACCCAAATAGCTGTTATACTATCGAAATTTCTCTGGTTTTAGGGAATAACCCAAAATTGTTTGGAATTGGCATCCTTTTTATGATTGCACCTTAAATGCGATATAAAACTAATGAGTAGTGAATTTGGAAAAAAAGTAAATTAAATTGATGTAAGTAATGAAAGTTAAATGAATGGTGCTAGTGTCCAATAGTAGGATGGGTGACCTACGAGTTCATGCATCACCTATGGGATTTTCTAGGGAATCCAGTAGGGGGTGTCACATTAAAAGAGGAGGAAAAATAGAAGAAAATGAGGAGAAATTGAGAAAATTTTATTATTTTTAAAATAATATAAATATGGTGAAACTTCTTAAAATGGTCAACATTTTTCCTCTTTCTAATCTCCCTCTCCACAAAGAGAATTTGATGGGTTCTTCCTTGTAACGCTCATGTTTTAAAACTCTGTGAACAGTGCCATAGGGTTTAAAAAGTGCACTCAGGGTGTTGGGCCACTTACACATTAATCGAGATAGTGGCATAGGCCATGAAACTTTAAGGGGTCTTAATTTAATTAAAAGAGCAAAATTTAAAAATTTAGTAGAACCAATAATTCATTTCGAACTGAAAGCTACCCATCAGTGTAATAAAAATTTTTCAGGCTGGGATTGACCTAGGATGTACCTAGATAGACTTGAAAATAGTAGACCTTGAAGCTAGAAATTTCACTAAGTCCAATGGTGAAAGAATTTTTGAAATCGAAGGTCATTTGTAAATCCTCAAAATTTTTAAGGTTGGCATACAAATTGAGGCAGTCTGAAGAATAAACCTATCGGTGGAATTTGGCCACAAAAATTTACAAGCAAGTAGAGGGGATTAAAATAAGAATTTTAAAACAAACAGTGTAATTTTCTGAGGTTCGAGTGAATTACTGTTAATTTTTGAAGTTCGCCATAGAAATTGAGATGGTTCAAGAAGTTTTGAGATAACTTTGACATGTCAAGATGGGGCCCAAAATATGCCGAGTGACTAAGTAAACTTTCTAAGTGGCAAAAAGCATTTGACAAGTGGGTTTCCATTTAGAAGTGAACAAAAGGCTTCTCCCCCATTCTTTACTGCTTGCTGATGTGATAGATGGAGGAGAATGGCCATAAATTTCTCCTCTGGAAACTAAATGGAGAGATTTCGATTGCTAAAAATTGTTCAGGATGTTAGGCACCACGAGGAATAAGAATCAAGCTAAAAGGAGTTGTCATTTGGGAGATAAAATTCAAACAAAGTAGCTAGTTTAGAACAGTCCAAAACCATGATCAAAAGGTGATTCCATGGTTGTTTCTCCCTTATTTCTTAGCTTTTTGGGTTGCTTTTTAACACTGAACCATGGCTAACATTTGGGTGGTGATGTGTGTGAGGTAGTTATGGCATGAGGATGGCATTTGGAGGCTAACGGATGAGGAGAGAAGTCATCGTGGTGGTTGTAATAGGAGTTGGCAGCTTAGGCATAGTAGAGATGGCACTTTCAAAGTGAAATGTAAGTGGACTTCAAGCCTTTTCTTCATGTGTTTGGGTGCCTAGGCTAGTGAGACTTGATTTAGAAAGGCTAGAATGATGTATTTGAAGTTGATTTCTTCCTTGGTGAAGTTGGTTACCTTCAGTTTTAGTGGAATTGAGAATGTTGTTTTAAGTAGTTGCTTAATTAGCATCATAATGTTTGCTGATTTTGGTACCTATAGGTGTTTAAATGGGTAATTTGCTACCTATAATGAAAGTTTAGAATGTGCTTGGCATGCTAGGATGTGAATTATAGAGATTTGGGCGTGGAAATCACCCTGGATTATGTACTTTGGCTTTGTAGCCATGAGCTATCATGAATGGGTTCTAGAAATGTTACTTTGTGCCTTAGCTATATTGGCTTATATTGAGATGTTTATGACCATATTTGAGTTCATGGCATGTAAATATGAGTAAATGTTTTGATTATATGGAAAAGAATGGAAATTAAGTCCATTTTCCCTAAGTACATGAGAGCATTAGGCATGGCATGTTGATATGAAATTTAAAGCTATTAAGTGTTAATTAAGTACATTTCCCTAAGCTTCTGAAAAAATGTAGGCTAAAGGGTATTTTGGACATTTTACACAGATGTGCCAGATTAGTTAATTAATGTCAAATATGCATGCTACGGATTAAATAATTATTTTAAATTATATATATGAGTGAAGAAGAATATTTTAGGACACATAAATACCTTAGGGAGATAAAGTTAAGCAGATGTGAATGACTTTTTTCTAGAGAAAGTAATAAAATACAGTAAAAGAGTATTTTAGTCATTTTTCACCTATGATACAAATAAAGTGAGTCTTGTAAAGTTATGCATGTTAAAAGTAAATATTTTTATTTTAAATAATTTATCTGAGTCAAAAATGCTATTTCAGAGCTTAGAAATACCTTAGGGGTATTTTTGTAATTTGGCACCCCAATGAATAATTAACTTATATAATTAAGTAAAATCATTTTTAAATTGACCAGGTAAATTAATGATATTATGTCATGATTAAAATGCTTTTAAGTTCACCATTGAGTATCTCGTATACTCAGTGTACCTATTTTTGTGTGTAGGTTAAAAACAGCAGGAACCTACCTAGTAAAGCATGATGATAGTGGTTTAGAGGATACATGCAAAGGATTTTGATGTAATTTTTATATAGTTATGATATCCATGTACTTAGGTGGGAGTTAGGTAGAACCTGTAACCAAGGTTTAGGTATGTAATGTATTTATGTAAATATAACCTACTGATGTAAATAAAGTATTTCTATATGCTTTGTTTGAGAATTTATGAGATAGATGTGATGTGTGATGTTAATGTGAGCCTGAGGCTCTATTTATGCATGTTATATCTATAGCCTAAAGCCTGAGTTTGATGTGTGCTTAGGCTGATGTTATGTTCAGAATGAGGGACCAGATGGGTCTTGGGGTTATGAATTATTTATAGAAGTGTTAATTAGGCTTGATACAATTTTATGATATGACCCGAGTAGCCGTTACACTGCTAGATTTTTAGGTGATAACTAAGTGCAATAAGATTTCCTCTATAATGACTAAACCAAATTGGTTTAACCTAAATGGATTATAGGAACTGACCGGGCAAAGCTTGGAGTCAGATAGAATGATCTAGTTTGGCATTAGTAAAAGTTAAATGAACGACCATGGGAAAAATTTTAGGATAGGTGACCTGGCGGGAAGTGCATCGCTTGTTGGGCTTCTTCGGGAATCCAGTAGGGGGTGTTACATTTGGTGGTATTAGAGCAAAGGATCAATGTTCCTTGGTAGATTACATGGATATCAAAGGGTTAAGTTTTAATTCCTCTAAACTGTTACACTGTCTGAGGCGGAGAAGGGAAAGCCTTCTATAAGATAGAGATGACTAGTCTAGTTGCCCGAAGGAGGGGCTATGGAACCAATTGGTTTGATAACCATAGTTATATAGAGAGCAGGTTATGTATCAGTCCCTAAACCTAGTTATGCTATTCAGTAGCTAGTGTTAGGAGTAATTGACAAATAACAGGCAGGAGAAACCCTATCTTGGTACTTTGAGAAGTAGGACATGAAAGGATCTTACTAGATTTCCAAAGTATGATGAGGAAATTACTTCTAATGACATATATGTAGAATATAAGAGAAATTTAGGACTTAATTTAGTATCAAAGATATAGACAGCTAGACCTCAAAAAGAGGGATTTGGCAGTATTAGTACTAGTTGTGAGAGGCAAAGAGGATATAGTACCAGTAAGGAGAGACCACTTTTAGAGAAAGAGGTAAACCATTTTGGGATAGTCCAATACAGTACTAGATTGGTAAGACAAGGAGAAAAGGTTAGTTACAGGCATAGTTTCAGTCTAGGTCCCAGTACTAGAGAAGGGGGGTAAAAGTTAACACAGACCTAGAGGTTAGGGTAGGCTCCTGTTGGTAAACTTCAATTGCCTTCTCAGGTTAAAAGTACTCCTTATAAAAAGGATAATAGGAGTGGATCTCCCATGTGTGGTTGTTGTTAAAAAAGGCACTGGGAGCAGTGCAGAAGAGGCAAGTAGGAAGAATGTCTTCATTGTGGTGCTAGGGATGACTATAGTGAGAGAGAGTGTCCTTAGGTATAAGAAAAGGGTGCTCAGACCTAGATACCTAATGTTACACCCTAAAGTAAGGGTCAAAAATAGACTAAAAGAGAGTAGTCCAGTGTTAGTCAGGGTGCTAGAATTAAGGCTTGTGCTTCAACCAAGTAGTGTATAGTGAGAGTAAAATAGTGGCTGCAGCACCAGATGGTATGACTGGTATTTTGTTATTTAATGTTTTGGTCTTGGCTTTGATAGACCTTGATTTAATTGCCTTTATATGCATGTACTGCACCAGTAAAGAATAGATAGATAGGGCCTGAGCAAGTTGATGTAGATATTGGAGTTAATAGACCTATGGGGCAGTGTGTGATGGTGAACGGGGTGTATAAAAAAATGCCTCTACTAATTTAGGGGCATAGATTGTTATTGGTTTGATTAAGTTATATTTCAATAAATTGAGGTACTTTTAGGATAGATTGGCTTATTAAGTATCAGGCTATGACTATGGGTAACCATAGGAAGTTAA
>CANXYI011700389.1:0-13143 GCA_948208565.1 Hura crepitans
ATTTTGGTTTGTGATCCCTTAAGTCAGCATATCATAGTAAATGAGGTTTATAAAAAGTGTCTGTTGATAGTACAAAGACACCAGCTTTTCGCTGATCTCAACGTCCTATCATTTGATGAGTTTGATATGATATTGGGCATAGATTGGTTGTCCATGTATTAGGCAATAGTAGATTACAAGCTAAAGAGAATGACAGCTAATGCTAAAGATAGGTTAAGGTTATAGCAGTGGGTGAGAAGATAGAATTTATATCCAATGTTATTTTGATAGTGACAGTAAGGCATCTATTAAAGAAAGGTTGTCAAGCATTCTTAGCCTATGTGTTTGATACCTATAGTAGAGAGTTAGATACTGTTAGAGTTTATGGATATATTTCCAAAGGAGTTGCTTAGTTTGCCTCTAGAATAGGAACTAAAGTTTAGTATAGTGGTTTTACCTAGCACTACTCTAGTATTAATAGCTCCATACAGAATAGCTCTAACAGAGTTAAAGAATTTAAAGATCTAGCTTTAAGAGCTACTTGATAAGGGTTTCATCAGGCTTAGTGTTTCACCATAGGGAGCACCAGTGCTATTTGTGAAAAAGAAGGATGGTACTCTTCGTTAGTGTGTAGATTATCATCAGCTAAACAAAGTGACCATCAAGAATAAGTATACATTGCCATGGATTGATTACCTTTTTTATCAGTTTAAGGGTGTAAGAGTGTTCTCTAAGATTGATTCGAGGCCTGGTTATTATCAATTGAGGTAAAAGAGTCTGATATAGCGAATAGATCATTCAAAATAAGATATAGATAATATGAGTTTTTGGTAATTCTATTAGGGCTTACCAATGCTCTTATGGGTTTTATAGACCTAATAAATATGGTATTTTAGCTTTTCCTAGACCAGTTTGTGGTTATCTTCATCGATAATAACTTGGCTTACTTTAAGAGTAAAAAGGATCATGAGCAGCATCTAAGAATGGTTCTGCAAGTTTTAAGAGATGAAAAGCTATATGCTAAGCTTAACAAGTGTGAATTTTAGCTTAGCGAGGTGTCTTTTCTTGGGCACATTGCATCTACTGATGGGATTTGGATTAATCCTAGTATGATAGAAGTTGTTATAGAGTGGGAGCCACCTAGGAACATTATAAAGATATAAAGTTTCCTTGGTCTAGTAGGATATTATAGACAGTTTGTAAAGGGATTCTCCTTGATAGCAACACCTATTACTCATCAGTTAAGGAAAGATGTCAAGTTTGTTTAGAATGACAAATGTGAAGAGAGTTTTGACAAGTTGAAGCTGATGTTAATAGAAGCACTGATTTTAGTTCAGTTGGTTTTAGAAAGGACTTAATTATTTATAGTGATACTTCACATAATTAGTTAGGTTATATTTTAATGCAAGAGGGCAAGGTGGTTGTATATACTTCTAAGTAGTTAAAGCCATATGAGAAGAACTACCCTACTTATGATTTAGAGCTTGTAGCAATAGTGTTTGCATTAAAGATATGGAGACATTATCTCTATGGTGAGAAAAGTTACATATACACAAATCACAAGAGTTTGAAATATCTTCCTATAAAAAATGAGTTGAATTTGAGATAGAGGCAGTGGATAGAGCTGATTAAAGATTATGATTTTTTGATCAACTACCACCCTGGTAAGGCTAACGTAGTGGCTGATACTTTAAGCAAAAAATTCATGGCAATTATGAGAGCCATGAATGTTAGGCTTTAGTTTATTTCTGATAATGCCTTATTAACATAGATACAAGTCAAGCCTAGTTTATTATAGTAAGTTAAAGATAGTCAGAAGGACAATCATCAGTTGATGAGTGTTATAAGTGCCATCCAAGAGGGGAAGCCCACTAAGTATGAAATGAAGAGTGATGGTTGTCTACATTACCATGATAAAATATGTGTTTTAAACATTGAAGAGTTGAAGAAATGGATTTTAGATAAGGTGCACAATGCCCCTTATGCTATGCATCCTAGTAGCATTAAGATGTATTAGGATTTAAAGATGTCATATTAGTGGCCTGGTATGAAGAGAGATTTATCAAAATATGTGATCAGATGCCTCACTTGTCATTAGGTGAAGGTAAAATATCAGGTTTCATCTAGGTTGTTACATCCTATAGCAATTCCATAATGGAAATGGGATAGAGTCACTATAGACTTTGTAGTTGGTTTGCCTATGACTAGGAACAAGTATGATTCAGTATGCATTGTAATTGATCATCTTACAAAAATAACTCATTTCATACCTATAAGGATAGATTACTCAATAGAAAAGCTTATTGAATTGTATATAGATGACATTATCAGGTTACATGGAGTGTCATCTTTAATCATAGCAAATTAGGACCCACGATTTACTTCGAGGTTTTGGAAGAAGCTTCACAGTGCCTTAGGTACTCAATTGAGTTTTAGTATGGCCATCTACAAACTAATAGATAATTAGAAAGAGTGATTTTAGGCAATCTTATGATACTTGAGTGATTGGATGTTAATATATATATATATATATATATGATTATGACAAAGCATCTTTATCAGGTGCTTGAAAATATGTTGAGAAGTTATACCATCGAATTCAAAGGTATCTAGGATTGCTATCTATCATTAGTAGAGTTTGCCTATAACATTTGTCACCCAACGAGTTTAGGAATGGCTCTTTATGAGGTGTTATATGGTAAAAAGTGCAAAACACTATTATGCTGGAATGAGCTCATGGAACAAAGCTCATGGGATTAAACTAGATTAAGGATGTTGAGGAGAAGGTAAAGATCATCAAAGACACATTAAAGGCAGCTTCTGATAGGTAGAAGTCTTATGCTAATCTTAAAAGGAAAGATGTTAAGTTTCAAATAGGAGATAAAGTGTTCTTAAAGGTTTTTCCATGGAAGAATGTTCTGAGGTTTGGCAAGAAAGGAAAGCTAAGTCCAAGGTTTATTGTGCTATACAAAGTGACAAAACATGTAGGGCTAGTAGCCTACGGACTAGTGTTGCCACCTGAACTTCAGTAGATTCATGATGTCTTTTATGTATCTATACTCATAAAGTACAGATCAGACCCAACACATGTCTCATCAGTGGAAGAGGTCGAAGTGAAACCATATCTATCATATGAAGAACAACCTATTAGGATCTTAGCTAGAGAGGTTAAAGAGTTATGGAATAAGATAGTCCCACTGGTAAAGGTTGCTTAGAAGCATTATGGAATACAAGAGGTAACGTAAGAAAGAGAAGCCTAGAAGCAAGAATAATACCTTTATTTATTTCAACTAGGTAATGTTAAGGATGACATTTCTTTTAAGAGGAGAAGTAATGTAATGACCCAAAAATCTCAACTTTTATGAATAGTACTTTCTTGAGATTAATGGCTTTCCCTAGAACCTAGATGCATTGAAGCTAGCGGATTAAAGTATTAATCATAAAATAATTTTAGACAAAGTTTAAAACAAATCAAAAGTCGCTTAGTTGGTTAAAAAAGCTAAGAAAGTTTTTACAACAGTGTCTTATAAATAATGACCAAGGAAAAGTTAAATAGAAAAATATTTTAAAAGTTGCTAAGAAAATTTTGAGACTTAGACGAACTAATACTAAAAAAAAATTCTAATTGGCCTATTGGCACTAGAATTGGAATTTTTGAAGGTTGGGAAGTATTTTATTTAAATATCAAGTAACATAAAATTGGCATTTTAATTTAATTTTCCTCATTTTTTAAGCTCTAATTTCTAACATGTTGTGGGGCTTAAATTAGTTTCATTTTCCATGAATTAGATGAGAATAATTATGGTTAAAAGAGAGGAGAAAATTTTGAGAATATACATTTAAAATTTATTTTTCTCAAAAATTATAAATAGTCAACTTTTTGTTCAAATGCACAAAAATAACTCTCCCCTCTCCCTCTTTCTTTTTTCATCAGCCACAAGGAGGAGAATCCTTTATTGTTGAAGATGTTAAATCAAAGGAAAATATTGAGCCTTCATAGCATCTATATGCTAATTCAAATGAAGTTCTTAAAGAAAATTAAAGGAATTTCTCAATTTTTGTGTTCGCTGAATAAAGTGCTCATTTTTTATTTGCGTAAGAGTTTCAAAAACCTTATATTTTTCTTATAATCTAGGGATGCCCAAGATTGGTTTAGTGTGGTCATTTGCTATTTTTGATGCCCGTATAAATACATATGAATTTTTATAAATCAAATTTGTAATAAGCAATTAATGAAATGGAATGGGCTTAAGATAAGGGGAAGGTGAAGGCTTAGATGAGCTTTAGGATGTATTTTTGGCACTCTAGGTATGTGTAATCAATCTAATTTGTACAATTAATGCATGCCCTATACATGATACATATATATATGTAAGTGTATGTATATGAGGTAATGCTTATATTTATGATTAATTGAAATACACATTATATCTTTGTGGTAAGATGTATTATGTATGTATGTAATTTGTGGAAGAAAATGTCCAAGTGTGTGATTGAGCATGATGGCCGAATGGCCATGAAAGTCTGTGTATGTGATATTGTTATAATATGAATATAAATAGGCACATATTGTCATAGAATGATAATTTATAGTTTATGAGTATGTGGTATGACATATTATGATGGAATTACACTATGAAATATATATGTGTGGGTTATGGCAAAATGGCCATTGGAGCATGCCTATAGCTAAATGTCAAGTAATATATGTGAATAAGCATAACTAATGGCTTATGAGTGTTTTTGTACATGCAAAGCCTGAGATGAAACATAAGGCGTGATATATACATAAAGGTAATAATAGAGTTATGAACATATCATATATGCATGTATGTATGTAAGTATGTGTCATGGTAGTTGTATGTTAAACTTATGCAACTATAACATAATGAGATGATGTAAATGTGAGATTAGATAAAGTATGAGGTGAAAATTATACATTGATGCTTATTGAGCCATCGCCGAATCAAATGTGCAATTGGGATTATAAATGGTTATAGATGAAAGTGACATAAAGAAGGCATGAGATCTTAGTATAAATAAATGTGTGTGTGCATGTGTTGTGGTTGTATGCCTTATTGGCTTTTAATGCATGAATATGCCTTAAAGTGCATATAAAATTGATGATATGTGATCATAAGCTAGAAATGGATTATTTGATATAAAAATGTGTATGCAAGCAAGATGTATGAAATAGGTGAGTGATTAATGCATGTGACCTTTACTAAATCACTGAATTGTGGGAAATAACGCAATATTTCCCGATTTAATCAAATTTTGATGATGCCAAAATCAGAATGAGTGATTTTAAAATTTAATATGGTAGTGAAAGTAATAACACATAAGAATTACCCATATGAGCAACAACCTAGATATGGATAGGTTGATTGGTCAACTAAGGATAGATAGCAGCTGCTAGGGCACTTTGATGCTTAATGTCAGTTTACAGGACCACTTTGAGTTTGACCCAAAAACCTATATTTTTATGGTCTTTGAATCTATATGGGTGCAACCACTATTCAGGTCCCATAAAGTCAGTACACATTTCACATGGGTGTAGATGCCATTTAGGTCCAGTAGGATTATTATACACCTATGCTAGTGTAGCAGTCATTTAGGTCCAAAATGTGAACCACTGTACATAATGATCCTGATATCTTTACAACTTGTGTTCTTATTAATATAGGCATTATAAAGACAACTTTATGAATGTAAAAAAAGCTTAAGTAGTCTCTTACACACATTACACAGTTTTTATCATGTGAGTAATGAATGATATTGAGTATGCATTATTCATAATAGTTATAACTATGGATGTCATGTGCAAATGACATATAGTGTATTACATACCATTATGCCCACTATGCATGTTAATTTTTTTATGTTAGATGATGCATATACATGAAAAGAATGGTATTACATTTATCATTAGTATGATTGGTTAAGTCTTATATATTTAAGCATGATTATACATATATGGCATTATGCAAAAGTTTTTTTGATTACATTACTAAGCTTTTCTCTTAGTGCATCATTTCATTTGTGATGTGTAAGCAAGAAGGATGATTGAGCCCAAGCCTTGGGACATCTAGAAATACAAAAGAAGATCATTCTTTTGGTATATTTTGCTACATGTAGTTAAATTATGAATTGTATAGACATAGAAGTGCACTCTTATGTTGAATGTAATTAGTCTTAGGACTAAAACATAGTGTTTGTGAATATAACTTGTATATAGATTTGTAACTATATTTTAAATTTCTTAAACTATTTTATTTTTGTTTATTATCTCTTCTTAAGGTTGGGACTGTGATTGTGATGATGTTTAATTTAGAGTGATCAAAAGGATCACGGAGTTTGGGGATTTGATTTAGAAATAATTTAGAAGTGTTTTCTTAATTTTAAGTTACTATTCAAGATTAGGATAATGCCTGGTGCAGCCATTATGCTATAGAAATTTTGGCATGAGGATTTTCAATTTTTAAATATGTAACTTGGTTTTTGAAAAGTTTTTAAAAACTCACATTTTAATGTTTTATCACGTATGATAAGATGTTTTAAACAATGTATTCATAAGTTGAGATCAGATTGCATTTAATGTGCTCACTCCTTAGTAGTGTTTTGCAATCGATTAATGACCAGACTGGGTAAGGGGTGTCACAATTACTCCTCCACATATAATGTATACATATCTAGATTAAGATTTACAGTCATCTTTATAAAATTGGAAGCTAGCATTAGTATACATATTAACTTATAGATCTATTTCTCCATAAATCATGAATAGATCCTTAGTCCTCCTTAAGTAGTTAAGGATATTCTTGATAGCCACCTAATGTTCCTCTCTATAATTTGATTGGAATTTGCTAGTGACACTCAGTGAAAATGCTACATTGGGTCTCATACATAACATTACATACATGATAGATCCTATAACTAAAGCATATGGGGTCCTACTTAAATGCTATCTTTCCTCTTGTGTCTTAGGGGGCATAGATTTGGAAAGGTGTTTTCCATGTAACGTAGTCATATAACCTTTCTTGCAAAGATCCATGCTAAATTTATATTTATTGTATTTTATCGGGGACAAGAGAGGTTAGTGTTTAGAGTTGCCACCTTGTTATATACCAGGACCACTGATCTTTCTGCTTAGAAAGGTTTGAAATCAGATCTTATTTATACCCAAATAATATGTCTTCCATTATAGTGTAACATTTATCAATCCTTTGTCAAGCAAGCATAAATTATAATTAAAACATTTATGTCACCTTTTCACTTAGAAAAAGTAAATTGCAGTATTTAAATCATACAACATAGCAATATATTGTACGTCCAAAAAACTAGGCCATTCATTAATTATGGTTTGACCTGACAATTACTCATAATTACATAGGAATTGGTAGTAATAGCCTAACTCCCATCTCTAGGAGATTGGCCTTGGACATCTGTGCACTTGTAGTTGCTCTTCATAATACCCGAAGGAAGTTAAAAGCACTGAGGATTTCTAAAAAGTTGGTGCTCTCTTTTGATAATGAGGACATAAAGACTGATAGTGAAGAATGAAGATAAAAGCTTTACTTTTTTTTCATAGGCCTCTTTTTTTATTTATACAAATATTTACAACACTCGAATACAGAATATGCATTCTCTTATTTTGAATGTATTTTGCATCTTTACATATGAATGTATAAGAATTGATATACATGAAAGCTTTATAATGTGATATATTGTTTTCAAATGTCCTCCACATATTCATGACATCTTTCACGGTATGAAGTTCTTGACCATCCATGTAACTAGGGAACTGTAGCTCAATGGCATTATTCAACATTTTGTCGTTGAGATATAGGACATAGTCTCTTATACCACTTAGTGCAAACTGACAAAACATTATATGACCCATCTCAAGTAATCTATTTCAACATATACAGCTACATCAAAGAAAATATCCACAATTTCCTTAAATGAGCATCTCATCAATGATCCAATGTCATCCCGATTAATACTATGATGAATGGTTACTACCAATGGTCTAGTGTTATTTTGATTAATACCATGATGGGTGATTACTACCAATGGTCCAGTGTCTTTTTGATTAATACCATGATAGGTTATAATATCATAGACTATGGCAAAGTGTCTATAATTCACTAAATGTTAGTTGCTGAATAACTCTTAGCTCATCTAGCAAGGACCGACGTAATACTTCAAAGGCAAAGTTTCATTCTATAACAAGGCTTTCTACTTTAGTTATGGTTTATACAGACTACCTAATTTGTCTCTATCCTTAAGTATTTGTACAGACTCATTTTTTGTGGTTCATGTAAACCAAGGCATCAACTTTGGATATTTCAAGGTCCGTGTTAACATTCTTGCATGTTTTATATTCCTTCTCCTTATAAGACTAGGAGCAACACTTTTTATGGTCTATAAATAGTCCTTTTCCTTACTATACATGCCATATTCATCATGTCTCTTTCTCTTAGTTAACAATTATCTAGAATCTTAGATTTAAAGGCCACTTAGACCTCTCCCATTCTTACCCTTTTTTCATCTCTTAGATTCATAAAAAATTTGAGAATATAATGTAATTTCCTATAAGACACTATACATTATTGGGATCCTATTTTCCATGTATTTATCTTCAATAATCAAGAGATTGTCCCTACTCTTTAGGAATTTGCCACGATCATAAATTTTAACATTATTTCAAATGTCTATCTAGGCATCTCATCTTTTAAAGATCATTACCCCATGGATATCATACTCGCCTTAGAAGTCTCTCCTTTAGTGGCTTAGAAGATAATTCTAGGTGTGGGGATTAATCCTTTTGCAGACAATTCTTAATTTCACTAATTGTCTCCCCTCTAATTCTGTGGAATGGTTGATGTGTGTGTTGTTGTGTATTATTGGTGACTTGTTATGATCACCTTTAAGGATAAGTTTTGTGACTTTAAGGCACTCCAAATTTTGACTGAAATCTATTCAGGCCACAATCCTTTTGGCATCATTTTGGCTAAAACCATCTGCATGTTGAATGCTTTGAAGAGAGAAGACATTGACTTTGTAGTTGGAAACCCATTACTCTTCTTGGTTTGCTTGGAGAGCCCATTTGGGTTTTCCCTCTAGCTTTGTTATTTTTTTAACCCTAACTTTTACCTAGCATGCCTGTGACAATTTTTAGACTAACAGGTTTGCATAATTTTTTCTTAGCTATTCCTTTTTGGATTTTCTAACCTAATGACCTTTTTTTTAAGATTTGGTTATAACAGAGACTGAAGCTACTTGTGCCTCCTCCTAAAAAGCTTTAGATTATATATGCTCTAAATCATCATTGTGAAAAATGGCTTGACAAAAAACTTGACACATATGAATAGTGTATTACATGGTTAAGTGATGTTACTAAAATTTGATGGAGGTGTCTATGATAGAAAATCACCCATTTCTCCTTATCTTGTCATTCAAGCTATGTTACATTTGTCTATACAACTTATATATCTAGAAATAAAATATGTCCCTAGACTTCTGGAGTTCAGTTATTTGTATAACATTTCTCACTAGATAGAAGTTTGCATGCTAATGATCATTAGGAAACATTTTTTTCCATTAATTATATTTGAAACTAAAATGCTTAATCTTGGTAAATATATTAGTTTCCCTTTCATAATACCGTTGTTACCAATTAGCCAATACTGGTTTTCTTGGTTAGATATTTTCTCTCAAGTCACCTAATTTTTGCATGAAGTGCCTGTTTTCAGGTTTTTACCTCATTAGGGTGTCCTAATTTTTATGTAAGCCACCCCTTTTGGGGTTTTCAACTTAGCAAACTCATCATTATTATTTTTTAGCAGAAATACTTCTTTAGCTTGTCAAGGTTAATAGGTGTGACACCTCTTACCTAATCCAGTCGCTAGACTTAAATAAGGGATGTGCACACAACTGGTATCTGATCTTATGATCATGCTTCAATAAAACCAACCTTACATTTAAAAAGATGTATTACATGCAATAGTTGGCAAAAAAATATGGAGAATCAAAAATTTTTTTCATCAGTTCATTATTTGAAACTTGTGCTAAAAATTTCGACAGCATAACGGTTGTTCGTGAACAAATCGATAATAAAAACCTATCAAATAAAGCACTTTTATAACAAATTAGCTTTAAACAATTTCATCTCGATCTATTTGAGCCCTTCAAATCAAACTTATCAGCCATCAATATCATAATATGATCATAATTTTTTTAAAACCTTGTATACATCAAATTCATGCTTAGAAACTAGTTACAACTATTTGTACTGATGTATGTATAAGCATATGTATAATGCAAGCTAGGTCTATCCCTTGCAATATAAAAGTGCTTTTATATACATATATCATGTAACAATACAAAAACGACTTTGTACTAAAAATTTTTTTCCCACAAAATGGCTTCTGCTTTAAGGCTATGTGCAATCCTGCTCTCCTTAACCTACGTATCATATAAAAACAACACGCTAAACAAATTGCTTAATGGTGTATTCAAATTAACTTATATTTAAATACATGTATACATTCACATACAAGCACATCAAATATATATATCTATAGATATAAAACCTATAAGTGTAGTTGTTGTGTGAGTTCTTGTTTCATATGCTTATATTCATTACCGTATGTGTTGTGAAAATGATGTGCACCAACTGTGCCAAATCAATATAGACAATATATTACATTCATTTTCACAATCAAGCTAATGTAACAAGCATATCACTATATCTTCACATATAATCTAATATTCAAATCAATATTATATCATCTTGTTCAAATCAATGTTATCTCATTTCGTTCCCATACCTAAAAGATAACAAATCAATACTAGATATCAAGATATTCATCAGAACAATTATATACATATTGTGTAGTAGCCCATATTTTAGACCTTATGATGATTGCACTTATCTGAGTAACTAAAAGCCAAATGTAAGTGCTCATAAGGCAAATAATTATGCAGTGGCCCACATGTTGGACCTTACAATGGCTACACCTGCCTGTTTACCCGAAGGTAAAATGTAATTACTCATAGGCTAAATGATTATATAGTGGCTTTATAAACCTTATGATGGCTGCACCCACTTGATATTAGCACTAAGGTAACCTAGCAATTGCTTTCTATCTCTAGCTGACCAATCAACCTATCTAATCTAGGTTGTCTAATCGTATGGGACACTGCCTTATGTTACCATGTTCTCATGTATTTAACCATTTATATTGCCACATTTTGGCTATGATACTCATTTATCATCATGCTACACCAATGCACATAACTAACCCTTAGGTCAAATTAAATTACATGCCACCTTAGCACTCTACAAATCAATCATACATAATGCCAACCAATTACATATCAAACTCATTTTCATCATGCAATTATTCATGCTTTACTGTCATTTTATGCATATACATTATTACTCATTATTATACGATGATGGACACTTCATGTCCTAATACAATAAGTCACTAAAATCAATAGTAATGTAAAGAGAATATGCATCATATACGACTAAACATATTGTGAAATAACTAGTTTCACAAAAGACATATCACAGCTTCTTACACATACACACTTTTTATACACAATTTGTTTTGTAATGCACAATTTAATCCGAATACACTTCTAACAATCCCCAAGTACACCAAAAATCACCACTCACTGCTTCTCTTTCCCTCTCTCCTTTTCATTATCTGAACACATAATACACATAATATTCAAAAATTCATATAAAAACAACTGTAAATCGAAACTAAAAACTGACTTTTATACTATTGCTACTAGTCCTCGAGGCACAGTATAAAATAAAAACTTGAAAACCTCACTATACCATCTTAGGTCACTATTCACACATTCTTAAAAATAAGAAATCTCCATGATTTTTCTTCAAATTTATGTCAAAATTGAGGTTATGGGATTGTAAAGGCATAATTTATGGCAAAAAAGGGAGAAAACAAGCTAAATTTGATGGAAAATGAAGAAAAAGTGAGGGAGGAATAGAAAAGGAACATCAACCATGGAGAGAAACAAATGAGGAATATGATAAGAAAAGGCCAAAATTTTGCCTTCTATACTTCTTTAAAAAATATTTTTTCACTTTTTTCCGTCAAAAATTCATAGAAATTAATCCGTGAGCTTGAAAATTCTCAAAATTTTTCTAAAAAAATCACAAATATCAAATCTAACATGCCTCTAAAATTTCAGCCCAAAATTCCAAGAAAATTGAAAAAAATTACAATTTTTAATATTACACAATTTTTGAAAAAATAATTCTCGATCTCAAAAAAATTTTATTCCAGTTCTATTAGATTTGTTAGAATGTTTGAGTGTAAGGTTGCACCATTTTTAGGTCAGTTTGAGCAAAAATAAAATATTTTATGGTTTAGCTTTCTCTATGACACTATTCATAAGACACCGGCGTGAAAACTTCAACCTCTCTATTAACTCTCTTAATGACTTCATTTTAACTTGAAACTTCACTTTTTAATTTTTTTTATAATTAATACCTCCATTTGATAGTGTCAGTATAGCCTAAATCTCCATATTATCAAACACTTCTATGATAGTACTATTCATAAATTAAGGGTTTTCGAGGCATTACATTTTTTCCCTTCTTAAGAGAAATTTCATCCTCAAAATTACCTGATATGAACAGTTGTGGAAATTGTTACACCTTTTGATCCTCTCTTTCCCATGTAGCTTCCTCAATGACATGATGTATCCATAAGACTTTTACAAGAGGCACTGACTTACTCTATAGCTTTTTCACTTTTCTAGCCATAATCTTCAGTGGCTCTTCTTCGTATGATAGATCTAGTTGTATCTCTATGTCCTTTGATCATAACACATGTGTCAAATTTGATTTGTATCTCCTAAGCATAGATATATGGAACATATCATGTATCTGCTCAAGCTTATAAGGCAAAGCTAGTTTGTAAGCCACTAGTCCCACTTGCTCTATAACTTATATAGGCCAATGAACTGCAGGCTCAACTTTCCCTTCTTGCCAAACTACACCTTTTTCCATAGAGATACCTTGAGAAATACCTTGTCTCCTATATCATATTGAAAATCCTTCCTTTTAATATCTATCTATGATTTCTATCGATTTAACTCTACTTTTAACCTATCTTT
>CANXYI011700652.1:0-13867 GCA_948208565.1 Hura crepitans
CACCTTGAATTATTATGGCTGATTTATCTCACTGTTCTAATATACCTCTATTTTGGGAATCTTTGACCAAAGTAATATGCAAATATGAATGAGATTCACAAGGGAACTTTTGGAATAAAGTAATAAATATATTAGAACCAACATATTTAGGGCTTGATTTAACATATCTAATGAAGCATTGAGTTGATACATGTTGAGACTCAAACTTAAATAAGATAAAGTCTAGTGAAAAGACAAATTGCTTAACAATTGTTTATGGAAAGGTTATGTCCAACCACTTAACATTTTTGATACTTGGGTGGCCATGATGTATGGCTAGACACTGTTCAAGACTTAAAGATAAGTGGATAATTGATTGGGAATTAATTAATGGGTCAATGAAATTGGACCACAAGAATCCTAGTTAGACTAATAGACTTATGCAGTATATACTACCAATGTGCTTCAAAAACCCATAAGATCATAGATAATGAGAAGTAAAAGGAGACTCAAAGTGTTTAAATGGATTAATGATATAAGATATCATTAAAATATTTGAGGGAAATGATTAAGCTTAAAGCTTAATGATAGATTAGGAAACTAGAACTAAGGTTTCCCAAAGTTGGCCTAGTCTAATTTTGTAAACTAGAATTAGAGTTTCCAAAATTGGACATTGTTGAGTCAAGTTGGTAGAGATTTTTAGATCTAATTTTTACAGACCTTTTAAAAGTTAAAAGAGCATTGGATTAGATCATTAAAGGGCTCATTAAATGGCCCTATTAAGCCACAAACCCACTAGCCAATATGTAAATTACATATAGGTCCATTACTAGGCTTATGTCTATATGTATGTGGCTCTTTTATGGTGCCTTCTAGGTTAGCTTTTAAGTGTCAAAATTTGACCTAAAAGGGAGTATAAAATGTTTAAAACTTATGATCAACAACTACAAAGTTATTATAGACACATTATTTACCACAAAATCTCTCATTTCTCTTATATTCGATTTTCCTTCTCGTTTACTCATTTGTGTAATTTTTCTACTACCGCTTGGAAAATTGCATACCCTTACACCAAATACTTCTCGTGTAGATACCTAGGAGGTGTTCTACTTGAGGATTGATGTATATTTTGACAACCTAGTGAGAAAAAAAAAAGAAAAGGAGAATGTATAGTTATTTACGATAATATACTCTATGTCACTTTGTATAAAATTGTAGATAACTGATTTAATTCATTCAAATTGATTATTGTTGGTTGATTTTTGTTAAAAATTTTTAAATTCCTTGTATGACAAAAACTAACATTTTTTCCTTTAGCCTTTGACATCAGTTGTTTAACCCATCCATGGAGTATAAAATGTGCTAAATCTATTTGTATTAATAATGTTCTATCTTATTAATATTATGACTATGGGTAATTTTGGTATTATTACATTTGCATACAGTAAACATCTCACATCATGAACTCCTTCATGAATGCCTATGTACCATAATTTATACTAGGTTTTTTATCACATAGTTTAAGATTTAAAATTAGGCGAATGAATGAACTTGAGCATTATATAATAAAGAATTGCCAATTATCATTGGTAAATGATGTTCACATGTTACATAAAGAATCCCTATTACATAGGCTTTAGGGCATACAATTAATAATCTCTCACTTACACTAAAGCCAATCACCTATAAACATACTACCTAAGGAATTACATGATGATCTAACTTGTTATGTGATAGCGCTTTATTGAAAAGATAGCTACATTCTGATATGTGAGGACTCTCTCAATCTTCACTTTCTTTCTACCAACTATCTCTATGATAAGATTGTAGCACTTGAGATCATGTTTGGATTGTTGATGAGATAGTAGTTCTTTTACCTACATAATGGCACCATTGTTGTCACAAAATAGGGGTATCAAGTTAAAAATTGAAGGCAACACTCAAAGTTCAATAATGAACTTCTTAATCCAAACATGTAACACCTCTAACCCTTATCTATTGTAGACCTCGATGAGAGATGCTATAGTATAAGATATTTGACCAATATTACTAATCAAGCCATTTAAATTTGTTATCAATATGTATTCCATTAACTAATGAATTATTTGTTTTTAAATGAAATAAGAATAGTACTTTACAATTTGGTAGCATAATGGTTGTATGAGAGCAGTATCCTAAATAGTACCTTCACAAAAATCAACACATCTAATATTTTCAAAAATTTCCTCAATCTTTAGCCATCAAAGATTCAATCAATTCACATCCACATCTCATTTTTGAAGGTAATCCAACATGTATCAAATATCATTCTTTAACATCATTTTTAAAAAGCTAAGTAATTCTTTACATCACTCATATACATATAAGGTTTTAAAAGATAACATAGTTTTAATGTTTGGATTACATTAAATCATTATATGTACATACATATGCCATTGATTACAAATCTAAAAGACCAAAATAATAAACAGTGTTCCAAAATGCTTTTAAACTTTAGAGGCTAGGACTTTACTTTTTTTAGCAAATTCTTCACTTCTTATCTTTTATCTACAACCAATGAATCAAAAGAAAATACCATGTATGCACTAGGCTTAGTGGTGTACTTTAATATTATAATTAAATAATGCACATTTAGACTACTTAATCTTCTACATATAAATATATCAAAAATGCAAACTTAAAATTATATTTAAATTACATTGATTACATATTAACTTTATTTTATAATTATATTTAGAAATTAGATCATTCTACAATTATTAACTCAATAATTCATCTTAAATCTAATATATCATTAGTATAAATTTCATGACTTATAAACTCATTCAATTAAAGAGTATAATGTTTTCTTTTTAATTTGCCTAATAATCCTAACATAGCATTATTAATTAAGATAACATGTCTATAATGTACAATCCTTGAAGTAGTGATGCTAATACTTGCACTCTAGTAAAGGTCTATGCATAATATATAAAATATATTAAACATATAGTCTAACCACATCATCTTGCAAACAAGTAAAATTGAAATTGAAGCCTAGCAAAAAATCATGCAAGGTAGTTATTTTTGCAAAGTTCATCTACCATGCAAGAGTGCCATTACAACCTGTAAACTCCTTATACTTTTATAAGATGGTAGAATTGGTTAGTTAATATAGATAAGGTTTGGTTGCTCCTTAGAGCCAAGTGAAATGTGGCTACTTCCTATAGCAGGAAAATTGCACCTATTAAAAACTATTTGTTTGAGTACAACGCATCTTGGGTAGCAATCGATTATTCTATAATGGATAATAGTTAGTTGGATATTGAGGGCATGATAGTGATTTATCTTTTGGTTTCCCCCATTGTATTTACTTTGTTGCTTTCATTGATGCTTGTAATATGTTGGAAGATGCTGTGAGTCTTTATAAGCTATTAGACAAAGTTGTAAAAGAGATGGGTGAAGAAATTGTGCTGTAGGTAGCAACCAACTATGTGATTCTTAACTAGCTTTTAATTCTTAGTCACGATGGTCACACTTAACCCATATTGTCCCTATTCCCCATTTTTTCTCTCATTATAGGTAATCACTAGGAATACTCTTACATTTAAGGCTACTGGGAATATGCTTCAAAAGAAGAAGAGCAATTTATTCTAGATACTATACACCTCAAATTGTCTTGATCAAATACTTAAAGATTTTCTAAAGGTTAAGTGTGTGGTCGAATGGATGAAGAAACTGTAAAAGATTACAAAATTGATAAACAACTGCATTTAGTTATTAAATCCTTTGAAAGAATTTACCTAGGGGTAAGAACTTTTTAGGCTAGGTACCACTTGATGTGCCCCTCGCTTTGCAACTTTGTAAAGCTTGCTAGACCATAGGATTAGTCTAAAAATAATGTTTCAATTGAGTAAATGGACTTTTTCTAGGTTCTCCAAATCATACAATTGAAAAGAAGTGAAGAAGATCATGGTAAATGCTATATTTTGGAAAAAGTACAGTAAATTTGCAAATCAGTAGCTCTAATAATGGAAGTGGTAAAAAAAGTTGATACTAGTGAATTTCCATCAACGTTATACATATATATGACATGTATAGGGCAAAGCTTATGATCAAATCATTCATGGTGAAGATCCATGTAAATATGGTCCATTCTTAAGTGTGCTAGAGAAATATTAGAATTCATGGTTACTTTACCCTTTTATACGTAGTTGTTTATTTCTTTAATCTATCATACAAATATTAATATGACTTTCTGGCAATAGGAGATATAGTTATATTTTTTGAGATAATTTTCATTTTGTTGACTAAGTGCTTAATGTAATTGCAACATTCAAGGTGATGTATAGATTTAACAAATTCATCCATTAATTATAGCCAAACAACATGAAGCAGATTTCTACATCTAAGTAGGTAAAAATTTCAAAGGGTTTAAAAATGTCATTCGTTCAACTTCTATGTAACACCCCTTACCCAACCTGTAATTACACCAAATAGGAGATGCTACCTAATCAAGAGTTACACATCTTAATACTGCTCCACTTGCCCTTTATTTAACTTTTATGGACTAGACATTCCAGTTCCTTTATCATGGTATTTTATAATCTACATAAATTTTGGTAGCATAATGGCTGCCCAGGTGAAAAAGCAAAATTTTTTATTTTAACCTATAGAAAGCAATTCTATGATCATATTCAATCATCTCACATATCTTAAATCCTTTAGGAGCTCAAAATACTCATCTCAATTTCAACATTAGACAATCATACACACACAAGGGTCTTAGACCCGTGCATCACCAAACAACAAGCATGTATATATATACATACAATATTTTATATCTACTGTTTTAATAGTTATAATCCATAAGGTAGCAAAATATATTACTAACAACTTTACATGACTTACCCCCAACCTTTTGGATAGATAAGTGTCCTCTAACTATTAAGAGTCAAAAGAGAACTAGAAAATATACCCAAAAGAGTGAATAGCTACACTATAACTAGAGGCTAAATAGCAGTCTACTATCTTCTACCTATACATCATAACACCAATACACTAAGTATACACTTAGTGGTGAATTTAATGTAATATAAATTGTATCATGCAATCATGCAACATACATAGTGCAACCCTTTTCAATTAAGCATGCTCAATACATGTAGCTTAATTTATTTATGAGTTAAACCATATTCAATCCAATTCAATAATATGATATTACTCAAATTAATTACACATCATATTACATACTCCTTATTCTAATTAAAAATATATAGTTTGTATGTCATGTTATGTCTTTTTGGTCTTTTAATTTGGTTTTTGCCCATACTAGAGAGACTACACTTTAAGACACTAGATACAAGGATTTAGGTTATTTAGTGGCCCACATTTTAGACCTCGATAGTTATGCCTGCATATCTACCTAGTAGTAAAGATTAGTTCATAAGGACCTCTAAATACTAGCATGGTAGGGGTTAATCCTAGTAGACCTCCCAAAAATAGGGATAGTAGGAATTAGCCCTATAAGACCCCCAAATATTCCAAATCATAGCTCAGCTTATGTCAGTAGTAGGGATCAGCATAGCAGGACCTCCCAATACCCACTATAGTACGAGTAATAAGGATCTATTTAGGTAGAGCTCCCAATACCTATAATAGTTGGGATTAATCTATGCGAACATCCCTAATAACCCTAGAGAGTAGAGATCTATCTGTGCAAACCTTTTAATACCTAAATGAGCAAGGCTCATAATTAGAACCTCGATAGCTGGCCCTACCATATCATACACATAGGCAATGGCCCATATGGACCAAAGCCCTTGGCAATTGCTAACTCTCTAGTTAACTAGTCAACCTATCCAATGGGTGTCTAACTACTATAGGCCAATACTAATTACCATTTTTACATTTCTAATTATAGATATTTTAATGTAGACTCATTTTAGTCACTTATTATCATGCTATTTACATGCACATTTCTATTATGACATGACTAATAGTTACGATACCTTATAACCATCATGGTACTATACATTTGGTTAAATTCCTTATGTCTATAATTCTATTAATTAAGTGATCTAGTGTTTGATTCCTATTACCTTATATAAACTTTCATAGACATCACATAAATCTTACACATTGTTGTCATTTCACAACAATTCATATAACTAAATCCTTTTTCCCATTTCTAACATTTGCCTTTCATAGTTTACATAATTACTTATACCATTCCTATATAATATCCATGAATTCTCACCTTTTATACCTCGTGGCCAATTGATATTCAAACATCCACACTTTATTTCTTACTAATTCATTTCATAAGAATACTTTGTACTTACTTTCTAGCCTAACTTTATTACATTTCCGTATTAATTACACATGCACACACACATTTCTTTATTACACACCATTTGGCCATACACACACACATACCATTACATGGATTTTTCATGCAATCTCCAGACATTCAAGCATCATATGGCTTACTTATCACACTCACACATTCATCCTATGCAATTGCACACACATACAAACATCATATCATTTCCATACACACTAATACATGGACACATGAACACTAACATAATTAATAACCTATCATTCTCTTTGCCTATAACATACAAATTTTTATGGTTTGAAAAATCCTATATATCTCCAATTAGGCATTAATCACATAGTTATTCATAGCTTACCTATAGCTACCTAAACATAAAATAAAAATTGAGAAAAGGGCTTATCTACTTACTTTAGGCATTATTCATCTAGTGCTCACGACTCCACATCTAGACACTTTCTTCAAATTATGTCAGTGGTAGGAGCTTTAAAAGACTGTAAAGGCAAAGACTGATGTAAAATTTGAAGAATATAGCCTTGGTTTAAGGAAGGAATGAAAGAAAAAAGAGAAGGATAAGAGAACAAGGGTGCCGTCAACTTAAGGAAGAAGGGAGGTGGAGGGCAGTTTGGTATATATGGCACTCCAACATGTGTAACAACTTTTATATTAAACATTTAGATAGCCTGAATCCTATCACGTGTTAATCTAATGGTCCATTTTAATCTAATTTATGTTTTAAGCTTCAAAAATTCAAAATAAATGTTCAAGACCTCTGAAATTCATAATTTTAGTGCCAAAAATTCTTAATAATGCCTATTAAAAGCCCTATAATATCTCAAGTCAAAACTCCAAAGGTAACTAGGTCAACTATTCACTCATGTAATTAAGAAATTTTGAATAAAAACCAAACAACCTTAGAAATTTATATTTCCTTCCCCATTAGATTGTTTTGAATTTTTTGATCTTCAGGGTATGCCATTTTAATATCTAAATGAGCACATCCTAAGCCTTTCCCAACACAGTGCCAAGTAGAGTTATTATTTACAAGTTCTTTGCTTAAAATGATTTATTGGTTCTACTAAAATTTTTAATTATTTCATTTCATCATTTTCAAGCCCATCAAAGTTTTATTACTAGTATATTCCCCTTTTTGCCACAATAAGGATCCCTAGGTCATTGGGAGATACTATTAATCCCTTAGGAAGTATTATTCATGAAACCTAGATTCTTAGACATTATATACTAAATGTTTACCTTTTTAACTATGATTTCTCACATAATTCTTAGATTTTTAAAGATAATTCTGCAAAAGGAGATTTTGAAACTGAATGGGCAATTAGCATAAGAATAGAGCTTGACCTTGGTGATACATTTGATTAGCATGTTAGAATATCATTTATTAAGAAATTTAAGCTTAAGATTATAGATGTAATATTTAAATCAAGTTGATGGTAATTAGCAAATTTTCCATTGATTTTTTGATATTAGCTATGTGGTAGCAAGTGTATAAGATAAGCCACTTAGAATTACAATGAATAGCTATGCATTTGTTATGTCAAACATGCTCCTCTTTTATTTGTGAGTACTCATAAAGCATATATCAGATCCATAGCCAAAAGAAAAATTGGTTTGCATAGAAAAAAATTAATGATCTAGTTTTTGTTCATTAGAACTTGCGACTTAGGAATGCCAACTAAAGAAAGGTTGTAGCAACTCAATGTCCCTTAATAAGTTGTACTTGAATAGTTACGAGTTACTAGATTATAAAAGTGGAGAAGAATTCTTGTTAAGAAGGAGAGGCATCTTTTCATCCTTTGCTCGTGTGATTATGAATTGAAAAGAAAGAATTTTGCTGCTATAATTAGAACTATGACATGAATTCCTATTTTGTTATTTTGAAGGAATATGTTTATAGAGATAATTAAGGGATGTAAAAAGATAGAGTGATGATGATTTCATTAATTATGAGAATGCACTTATGGAGGCTAAAAAATGAATTGCATTTTTGTATTAAAGAGTATGGTTTCATTAGTCAACACGGAGAATGCACATTGATTACTAGACATAATGATTATTAAGTGTTAATCATGAAGCTAGTTCTTTGAAGATCAATTGCCTCAGTCCCTATCTTAGGTTAAAATAGTTATGCCATATTTATTAGTTCTCAATCACCGAGTGGCAACTCTTAACAATCCTTACTATTGCGAGCCATAAGTAACTCATAAAAATGTTATGAGATGTATAACCCTAATGAGAACATCATGTTACTATATCTTAGAATCAACTAAACCTATGCTTTCATATCATTAAATATAACACCTTTACTCGATCTCATTATGAGACCTAGTAATGAGAAATTACACCTAAAACATGGACATACCATACAAACATGTCTTTATATCAAAGGCATAAAATAGACAATCCAAAATCTTCATTTTATTTAAACCCAATAAAAATTTTATTATCATTTTAAAAAACTTTTAAGTTTATATACGACTTTCATAGGAATGGGTCCCGATGCCAAAAGTTCAATAGCATAATTGTCACACCCTAACTTTCAGTCCAATTTTTCTTAAAGATAGAATTAGAATTTGAAGAAAAAGTGGGGACATACAGATTAAGGAAGTTCATTGGTGTGAACAATGGAGCAAATACGATCAAAGGGCAAATGGGAAATACATGAGAAAGCTAAGGGCAAAATTGGAAATACATATTTAGAAGCCCAAAGCTGAGTAAAGCACATGCAAAAGGGTAAGAAACATTAATGTGGCATATGATAAACATGAAAATATGAAAAAATAAGGTTCAAGAGATAGTCCTAGTGAATAGTGACACCCTTAGCAAGAATAATGCATCCTAGGCTTGATTAGAGTTAAGCATACTATATGGTAATATAAATTAAAGATGAATTATGGTGTAATTTGAGAAGCATTCAAGGTCATATAAAGAGGTGAAAATAAAAAAAAAAATTAAATCTAGATTATGGTTAATTGTGAATCATAAACCATTCAGAGCTAGCATATCCTAATACTAAACCAATTTTAGGAATATGAAAATCATACGACCTGAATTTTTATGTTATGGGAGCTATTAGAAAAAAATGGGGAAAATAAATTCAAGAAAATAAATATTTATAAGACAATATGGTGGAATTTTTTATGAGAAGCAAATGAGCCATCGAAACAAATAGTTGCATAGGAGAAATTAGCCACCTAAGTGCAAAATACATTTAATGTAACACCTCCTACCCAGTCCAGTTTCAAACTGAACAAGAGATGCCAATACTTGATAGGTCACCCATCTTATTACTATTCTCATCGACAACTCATTTAACATGAAGAGAAATATACTCACTCTCATTATACTCTATTTACATGTCATATAATAGGTGGACTAGTTCATTAAAATTATAAGAAATCCTTAGAACCCTTTAAACCAAATACACCAAAATGCAGCTGCATAATGGTTATCCGAGTTGAATTCAAAAAAAAAATTTAACTTGTACAAATGGACATTTCTATAACTATCTCATCCACAACTCAACTCATAAGATTTTTTCTAGTCTACCATGGAACTTACATTATCAGTAACAAAAACTCACATATAACTCAGAAAGCATGCAAGTATAACATCAGTTATAGTATTACACCTCATTGTTATTACAATAAAATCCATTCCCTATACATGAGTGCATCTATAAGTTTATAATATACTTAACTGAAGGACATAAAATTATACCTAAAAGAAGCTAACTGCTATACCGCTTTGGTGAAGCTGAACCATGTAAACTACCTACTACCTACACATCAGAACAATCGGTACGCTAAGCATGTGCTTAGTGGTGAATTTAATAATTCATGCACTAAATATCACACTTCATGCATTATGCCATTTTATGTGTCATGTATTAGGCCATATTATATATTATGTATCATGCAAACATTATATTTTTATCATAGTCACAACATGTATCATGGTCAGTTATTAATATGTAGAAAATTATATGAAGTTATGCCTATCAATTTTCCTTTTATTTTTATTATCTAATCTATCTATATTCCATTTAATTAGTCTAATTCATTAATCTATTAAATGGCCTATATCTGTAAGACGACACTTTTATACACTAGATACCAGGATCTAAACTTATGTAAGGGCCCGCATTTTGGACCTTAATGGCTACACCTATCATAAATCTCAATCTAGATGGAGGGTTCTATTCTAGAACCTCAACGGTCGCACCTGTCTCAAATCTTATACAGGGGTCCTCATTTTAGACCTCGACAACTGTACCTATCATCTCATCTCATATCTCAAATATGCAGTGGGCCTTATAGTTCTTTAGGTGGCTACAACCATATGACATCATAAAAAAACCAATATCATATGGCAGTTATCCTTGTGGATTGACAACTCATAACACTAAAGTGTCCTAGTAGTTGCTACTTCTAAGTTGACCAGTTAACCTATCCAGTAGGCGTTTAACTAATATAGTCCTCCAATTGCATTCCATTTAATCTTCAATTTACAATTAATTATATTTATTTCTCTCAATAATGCTTAAGTGGCTTGGGTATAGTATTATCATCTCATCTTTTCTGTCATCATCATTTCTTAAGTATCACTTCACTTCTTTTCATGTCACTAAACATGTTCATCATGCTAGTTCCTCATGCAAGATTACCTTGCTTACTCCTTATATCATCTCATGCATGATCATCACCTCAAATTATTCAATTTAACATTTCATGTTTCTTTATCTCACATAATTTGCTAATCTCATTATCTAAATATATATTAACAATTTAGCTTCAAGTCACATAATTACCATAACATCTTAATTTGGCCACACTAACTGACCAATCTAAAGTCCATATTCTCTTCTAATGAATGTTTAAAACACATTAGAATAATTAACAAGAATAACCTTACAAATTATATTAAAAAATATTAATTATATTCATTAAATTCTTTAATGTGCAAGTTTTGGCCATCACACATCCATTACCATACCCCATATTTTCTTTCCATTTCCTATATTATTTAGGCTTTAAATAGTGCATACATATGATCCCAACTCATTTTTGAAGCAAACTCATGCTATGACATGCAAAGATACCATGTCCATGCACATACCCATACCAAAATTACACAAATTCATAAGGTAAAATGCATGAATCATTAAATTCATTGACTCAAGCCTACAAAATAGTCTAAATCCCATCCTCAAGCTTGGCATTCTCTTTATTCTAGAACTTCTCCTTCTTTGTCTACAAACATACACATACTTTGTAAATAAATTTATCAAAAATTTTACACATAACCAAATTAAATTATAAACTTGCAAATACACTAAATAATCTAAATTCTCTCTTACAAATATTAGGAAATAAAAAAACCCCTTCTACTCACCTTGGTCCTCATTATCCTTAGTTGAAAAACTCTATCTTTTTAAGCCTTCTAAAGGCTAATTTCTATTAGAATAGAAGTGAGTGGAGTGTGTAGGTAATTTTGCGGTATTTAGTTGTAAGTTTTATGGTGTTTTAATATGAAAGGGGAGTGGTGTCGAGTTGTAGGGGGGCGGGGATGGGAAGGAAAAGGAAGATGATGTTGGTTTAAACCATTTAAGTCAATCCTTAAGTAGGCAATAGAGGGTTTGATACGTGCCAAGTGTCAAATGGATGGCTAGAACTTATTCTTAGCAAAATTCTCTTAGAAAATTCATATCTCATGCTACAATTCTGAAAAAAATTCAATTAGTGGCTCTAAAAATTATCAAAATTAATATTTTAATTATCCCCCAAAAATTAGATTTTTTTTCCAATAAAAAATATATTTTTAGGTCAAAATGTCATAAATTAAGTCTATTTAATTACTTTTCAATCTTAGAAAATTCCAAAACCAATTCCATTTCCTTAGTTAGAATTTTTTTACCACCAAGTCATGCTATTTTAAGAATTTTTTAGCACTTTTAATTTTTTTTTCATCTAGCTTCAACTAAGTATTTATGGGGCATCGGTAAGCAAATTTTATAGCCAAATTGAACCACTTAAGTGACTTCAATTTTGTCCTAAATTTCACCAAAAAGTATGTCTTAATTAATTGTATCATTTTATGACCTCATTTGACCATGGGTTCTTAAAAGTACTATTCAGTGTTCAAGTGTCCCTATTTATAATATCGAAAAATTACAAGTGTTACAATTCTTCCACTCTTAAATGAATTTCATCATCAAAATTACCTGTAATTAATAGATGGGGGTATTGAACTCTCATCTGCTCTTTACTTTCCCACATAGCCTCCTTAGCTTTGTGGTGTCTCCATAACATTTTTACCATGGGGATTGCTTTATTTCTCAATTCTTTAACCTCATGAGCAAGAATTTGCACTAGCTCTTCTTCATTGGTGATGTCAGTTGCACTGTGATTTCCTTTACTAGTAACTCGTGAGAAGGGTCTGATTTATACTGTCTCAGCATCGACACTTGGAACACATTGTGAATCAGTTGTAATTTTAGAGGTAAAGTTAATTGATAGGCTACTAGCTCTACATGTTTTATAATCTCATGTAGGCTAATAAACATAGGGATCAACTTACCCTTCTTCCCAAATCAAAGCACCTTCTTCCATGGTGACACCTTGATGAATACCTTCTCTCTAACCTCATTTTTTATGTCCCTTTGCTTCAAATCTATGTAAGATTTCTATCTATCTATGGCTACCTTTAACTAGTCTCTAACAATCTTCACTTTTTCTTCAGCATCTTTAATGAGGTCAGTTCCAATTATCTTGCTTTCAGTTAGCTCAATCTAGCACAAAGGAATTCTACACTTTTTTCCATATAGAGCCTCATATGGTGCCATGCCTAAGCTGACTTAGTGGTTGTTATTATATACAAACTTCGCCAAAGGAAAGTAGTTATCATAGCTTCTTTTGAATTCAATTTCATAGTTGTATAACATATCCTTAAGTATCTAAATCACTCATTCTATCTACCTATCTATCTATTGATGCAATGCCATGGTAAAGGTTAACTAAACACCTAGAACTTTATGTAGTTTCTACCAAAATCTCAAAGTAAACCACGTGTCCTTATCTGAAATAATAGAGATTGGCATTTATTGAAGTCTCGTGATCTCACTAATGTATAGTTAGGCTAATTTCTCTAGGGAATAGTCCATCCTCATCGAAATAAAGTGGGATATCTTCATCAATTTATAAACTATCACCGATGCAATATCATATTTACTCCTAATCATCATATTCATGTCCTTTTTATTTTCCTAAGATTGGTCAAATTGCAGTAGCCTAAAACTTAACTTAGGCCTCACTCCTTGAGTCTCAAAAGATGAGAAGGATTCAAAAGGAATCTAGGGCCAACCCTTTTTTATTATCCTAGAGGGTGTGAGCTAGGCACTACAAGGTAAGAGTCGCCACTTAACAGAGTTAAGAAATATCTTGTAAGGCTGAAACCAAAGCGGTTCAGAACCCTACTCTTATTTATACCTCAAATTAATATGAAAATTCATTTTGAATTTATGATACTATTCCTTTTCTCAAGCAATATTTT
>CANXYI011700683.1:0-11752 GCA_948208565.1 Hura crepitans
TGAATTACTCCATTAAGGGACCCCTAAAATATTGGGTCCAAATTCCAAAGGAAACTATATTATCTATTCACTCGCATAATTAAGAAATTTCGATTAAATATCAAATGACCTTAGAAAATTTTGATTCCAGCGCCATCAAACTCATTGGAATTTTGGATCTGGGTGTATCCCGACCTGGTACAATTTAAGTCATTATTCACTAGTTCTCGACCTGAAATAATTTATCGATTCAGTGAAAAGTATTAATTATTTTATTTTCATTATTATTTTTTCGATCGAAGTTTCGTGACCTGTACTCTCCCTTTAACTACCTTCATGGGACCCAGTTGCTCAAAGAGCACTATTCGCTCTTCGGGCTACACTGTTCAAGAATCAAGGCTCGTGGGTATTGCATTAGTGTTAATTTTGTCGTCTCAAACTTTGAAATAAGGGACTTAACGGAGGTTAGTAATAATAAGGAATAACGTTTTTTTTTGCTTCCTAATATGATTAAAATTTTACTTTCTTATATGATTTGATATATTGAGTCATTTCCTTATTTATTTAGGATTATTGTACTGATTTATTTCCTATTTTCTTATATATTTCTATTTTGTATATAACTTTTGGCTTACATATTCGTAACATTTACTATGAATAGCATTCAAGTCCTTTTATTCTATCATGATGTTAGAGTTGTTAAGAGATTTAATATGGCATCCCTTACCTGGTCTGATCGCCAGACCCAAGTAAGGAGTATCACACAACCCAATACTTATACCAACTTAACAACATAACTTGAAACCTCCTTCCTTAGTCACATAAATATTTATGTCTACAGACTATAAGACTTAGAATTTTTGTGCTGAAAATTCGGCAGCATAATGGCTGCACGGGCCGCGATCCCAAAATTTCAACCTGTAGAAAAACACTTCATATATATATCATAACTCATTCTTATAACTCTGTGATCCATCTGATCACACTAACCCATAACAACCTTCCACCACATATATGTTTATCAAGAATCATATCTCAATCACTACTATATAACTAACACATACATTTACAATCCACATTAAGGAATACATATACAATCCACACTAAAAGCAATCTACTCATTCTTGTCTAAATTCGCTCAACAATTGAAACACTTAACCATTATCATCACTGAACAAATACAAAACCCTTATAAGATATACATAACAACTCAATAAATATATAAAACACATCAATCTTTACAATTTTTACCAATGTTGTACCCAGAATTCTTCATATATCTTGTTCTTCAATTTCCAAAGCCCACTAACTTTAACTGTTCATCCTCATTTCGCAAAACCTGTGTGTCTCAAAAACACTAATGCGTTAAGTAAGATTTGCTTAGCAAGAGATCCAAGTTTATTTTGTTATAAATTAAACATATAGACTTCATTTACCAGATTAATCCATTCCATAGGTTTTTTTTGACATGCTAAAACTTTATGATAGTAACTCTTCATTTGTTATTATATTATTCACTAAAACATACAATACAATCCTCCATATGAACTCAAGCACATATGATCCTTCGACAAGAATTAAATAATCTCTTTAATTATTCATTAGTGTAAAAGCAAGAACATAGTATCTTTAGCATTTACAGAAACATAAATCTTACATACATATGCTTACTTAGATAGTATTCATATGAAATGATTTTTAGCATGTGAACGAGTAATCATGACAATATGAAGCCAACTACACACACACACACACACACACACACACACACAGACATATATATATATATATATATGATTGGATGTACAAACATATAAGCTTAAGAGTTGCAAACCATAAACGTATGCATTAGATGTAAATGAAATTTACTTGGAGATTTGTGCTTAAGTTCCATTATTTTAAATTTATTTCGCCCATACTTAAGAAAACACATATCTAAGGATAACGGAGTATCAATGGACCACCTAAGTCCTCAAAAACATATAGGCCCCGCACGCATCAGACTCAAAAGTCAGAAAATAAGATCCGAAGATCGAAACACATTGAACTCGAAGGTTAATAATCATTATGCAGTGGACTTGTTGAACCTCCATGGCAGCTATACCCGCATAAAAAATACGTGTAGTAGTTCTATTGCCCTCTCAGTGGCTGCATCCGTATAATTGTGCAGTGGTCCTATGGACCTTAACAGTGATTGCACTCGCATAAAAGCATAAAAGTGCCCTAACAGCTACTATAACCCTTAGTTGATCGGTCAATTTATCCAACTAGTCTATTTACTTGCATGGGCTATAAACCAAATTATTTTTAGTTACACCATCATAAGTAAGCTTAACATAACTTTTAATCAATTTGGTTTATACAAATAAATGTTAAAACTTGAGAAAAATGTGTTACAAGTCTCATTTTAGTGATCAAAGACACAAAATCATGCAATTGACCACAATTCAAGCCATTTGCATCACATGTTTATACCACACAATCTTAATCCTACATTGCATTATTATAACCTCATATGTGACTTTATACCATGTCATTGCCATTTGACATCCACAGTATAACATATGCTCATCCAAAATGCATTATGCCTTAGTGTTCACCATAAAATGCATCAAGGCATTACATGATAATGTAATACCCCATACTTGCTTATAATATGTTTCAAACATATTATGGCCTCATACGTGACTATTAGGCTATCACATCATACCTACATATTCATGCATTATCTCACATTATGTACCATATTCCCATTGTCCATATTCAATGTCACACTCATATTCATACGTTAATCGTGATATGTATAACAATCAAGATAACACTCTCAAATATATGTTATTAGGCCATTCGGCAAAACATCATGGATAATCTCATTTATTACATCACTTATGGAATATACTTTGTAATATCATATATAACATGAAACATATAAATACTCACATACGTATGTAGGACATTCATCAAATATGCTTAAATAAGTATTCCTCCACATCTTATATCGTAGTTTCAATACTCATGCATTATTGAACTTCTTATCTCATACATATGCGTTATTATGCCTAACATCAAATGTACTTACTCATGCATATCAATGGGCTTTATAGCCACCAAGCGCTTAAGATTTGAGGTCTATCAATATTCATCATGCATAATATCTCTCATGCATATGCATCCATACATGTGCATACAATACGACTAACCTACTTTATTAAGACATATCCATACAAGCATGCCTTTATGCTCATTTGGCCCCACATGTATTCATAATGCAATTGTCTATGTCATCTCCATAATTTACTCAATGTACCTTTTAAAGTATTCTAAAATATGCATGCTTCGATTCAGAAACATATTATACTCAAAATCATAATTATTATGTATAAATATTAGAACGCCATAAAGGCTCTCATCTCATCATATGCATTATCATATACAAAATAGACATGCATATTACATGTTTTCCAAGGAATCATGCCACATGATATTGATCATGAGTTGTACTACTACATCAGGACATCTCTTTATTTTATCTTAACCATGGTATGAATGCCAATATACTAGATGCCATCATGAAATCCATTCGGCCATAGCACCGTACAAGCATACAACTCTTATTCTTTCACTTACATATAACATCTCATTATGTTGCACTCTCTCTCTCTCTCTCTCTCTATATATATATATACACACACACACATATACATACATACATATATACATACACACACACACACACACACACACATATGTATGTATGTATGTATGTATAACATGTTTTTAAAAATTATTATGATCAATAAACTTGACCATTTGACCATGCCATGTAATCACATTATAATCTTTCATTACTTACATTTCATAACTTATGATATATGCACATGTTCCATTGTTCATACACATTCTCATATCATCCATTTTATGTAATATATGCCATCTCACTTATATACGTGTCTTTACATTGAGTATTGTCATACATATGATCATGCACTATTATTAACATGCCTAGGATGAGCTTAGACAATGAATGAGAACACTATAAGACCATTCAATGATAAAGCTTTCATACCTCATCATCCATTATCCCAACATGCTACATTTATGCTCTTTAAGTTCATTCACTCATATCCATCCGTTCATAGCACACAATATACATGACATGCTTAATCAGGAAATGATGGTTTATATAAACATTATGGGCCTAACACATCAAACACATCCATATGTATTCCTATCCTTTTAATATACCAATGCACTTTCATAATACTAATTGTCATAATTAAAACCCTTAATACACAAAATTAAGCATTTTTCATATAAAAACATTTAATCACACAACACATGCATATTAGGAATACATTGATTAAGCATAATTTAGTTTGATTACACTAATGCACCTATTCATGGACATCCATCATTCACATCATATATGATGTACAATATCTATATATGTACGTATCTTTAAATCATGCACATTCTGCCATCATGCATTTTCATTTTATTTAATGTCACTAAACATTTTATATCACAACTCTAACATCATTAAACACAATTTATATGCTTTAATTAGCATTACATGCTCATTCGCACACAAATATATGCATATACATAATCACATATATTAAAGCATCTTCGAACAAGCACCATTTGCTTTAATTACATAATACGGTTATCATATTTTCTTAATGCATAATCACATATAGAAATTTAGTTTTTATATACATATATTAAATATTAAGAGACCATATAATTATGAATTATAATAATATATACTTAGATACTTACCTCTAGAAGTGCATCAAAACATCCTTTAGTTTACTTTTTCTTTATTCTTTATTCTAATTGCCATTATCCACCATATCGGCAGCTTCAATTGGCTACAATGCCACTAGTAACCTCCACCACTACTCCTTTTCTTCTTTCTTCCTCTTTTATCTTCTTTTTTTCCAATAGTAGCCACTCCTCCATCGGCCTCCCTTCAGTCGAAATTGGCTACCTTCCCTGATCAGTGTCGTCATTCACCTCCACCATCACCATCGACTATAGCTGCCACCACCCCTCTCTTTTCTTTTCCTTCTTTCATTTCCTTTTCATGTTTCCCCCTCTTCTTTTCTTTTTATTTCTGTTTGTTTTTTTCTATCAATTGCGTTGCTGCTATTCTGGTGACCGCGTCGCCACTATCGAGCCTTTACAAATGGTGCTTTTGCTGTACTTGTAGCACCGCCCGTAACTGCCCTTACCTCCTCCTCTTTCTCTTTTTTCTTCCTGACTCCTTCTACCTATTCTCTTTCTTTTGTTAACCAAAATATTTGGTTAATTTCCCTTTAATCCACATTCCTTTTAATTGGTATAAATATACCCTTAAATGCTCATTATTTTATTCTTGAGTAATGTATCTTGTCTTGAACCTCTTAACAATTCCAATTTTGATTCCTCAATTATTTTCAAGGCTTTAGAATATTGGGAAATAAAATGCTCAAACAAAAACTGGGGAAAAACAGAAGAAAGGATCAGATATAAATACTTAATCCACTATAAAATCCTTGTCTTTTAAATTCTTAATTACTTATAAACTTTATTCCCAAATTCATATATATTTCCCCTCATTTCTTTAAAATTATTTCCTCTATTCGACTAATTTGGTGAGCTTCGAATCTTTTGCACTGAACGTGAAATGTGATTATGGGAAATCTCACACTAGGACCCAAAGGTGATATCCAGGACCTGGAGGTCATATAATTGCTTGTAAGCCAAATGCAGTATTTATGGGTAACCTAGCAATTGCTAAACTCCTTAGTTAATTGGTCAACCTATCTAATCTGGGTTGTCTAATCGTATGGGCCAACTCACCATGTTTATTTAAGTTTCTCCTTTTTAAAGAAGATCAAGTAAATTTTACCTTTAATTTGATCAACACATGACCTTAGGGGAAAATTAATGTTCTTTACCATTTATATTAGCCCTATTATATTACTCTTCATGTAACATGAATACATTGATTAACAAATCAACATGTCCATTTTTTATACATAATATACATTATCATAAGCATTTTATTCTTTTAAGCACTTTAGCCTATTTTTTGCCTTATATCCATAATATTATGTCATAAGCATTTGATGAATGCCTAAAGCACCCATCAATTTCCATATTAGGCCATTCGACCATATCATAAGCTTATTGTGCATTATGGCATTTCACAACTACCATATGCCATCCATATCATCATATCATCTTTCATATATCAATTCCCATATTAGGCAATTTGGCCATATCATAATCTCATTGTGTATTATGGTGTTTCACAACTACCATGTGCCATCCAACTCATCATATAATCTTTTCTCATGCCAATAGTTCATATATATGTTCAAATAGGTTCCTATTGTATTACACATGTTGTTGCATGTTCACATGATAATTCTCATCTATATGATCATGCATTATTCATAACATACATAATATGCAACATGCACACAACTACATGCCATAAGCCCTTTGGCTATAATCATGACAAATGCCATATCATAACTCATGCTTTAGAAGCACCCATGTCAACTTTCACCATAGTAAGAGCTTACCTATGCACATATGCACATTCATCATCATACTTGCATATTCACAATACATAATTTATGCTTAACTCAAGTAAATTGCCTCATTACCATTTTTGCACTTCATACCACATATCCGTACTATAACATTATATGTATCATTATCATTATAAATCAATTTAAATAAATGCTTTAACATGTTACGTCATGGTCTCATTCATGGAAAACACCTTACGTTCATTCATTATGCCTTTATGATTTAAGTCTTCATACCTAAACATTTTGTTAAAAGTCACTCATGCCTTTGGTTATTTTCATACGTTTATAACATGTTTTTATACATTATCTCATCTCGTAAACATATGTGCTATAATTAAAGTGCATGACTCGATTGCAATTATCATCACATAGCTTTGATCAAGAAACATCATTCTTTCTTACATAACCTTTTATCAGACTTCATTATTATTGCCATAGTGCTTAACTTCATCAGCATATTACAATGCATATAAATATGAAATAATTGGCCTTAAACAACATCAAGCATACTTAGAGGATCATTCGGCCTTATCATGCCTTACACATACATATAGCCATTCTCATTATGCAACATAAAAATCATGCATAATATAACATATTAGGCCAACCAACTTTAACATAAGCTTATATCCATTATACATACTATGAAAAGTTATTACACAATCATGGCATCGAACATACACCATTCGGCCATAATGCAATACACACACTCCCATCATTAATTAATCACTTCAAAGGCATAATCTCATGCTTATATGATCACTTAACACAAATATATAGGCATACAATTTCCATTCTTATATAAGAATCACCATGACATATACACACATACATACTTTAACATTAGAGCACATGTGTAAATAACAAAATAATTTTGATTATGCTTACTCAAAGTATGTACATAAATCACCATCAACTTATATGTTATAAATATAAGCCACATATATTGGCCACTTAAGCATATCATGATTAATATACATGACATTACACTAGCTCACAATTAACAACATAACCATGCATTTGATCTCACATTATTCGGCCATGCTAACATAGATATGCCTCATCTCATACTTTAAACAAGATACGTTATTATCGTGGCATCATGCATAATCATAATCTCATCATATTTCATTAACATTAAAACCATGCTTTTATACAACTTACATCACATGAGTGATCATAACATCATTGAGTCACACAACCATTCGACTACCATAGCAAAGGCAACTCAAATCATTAATTGATTAATCATAACACTTTATTGCATGCCAATACACATCCCTAATACATTGACATTGCATTAAACATCATAACATCGATATATCACAAGAAACATACATACATATTTTATATGTTAAACACATGCCTTTTAAACTCAAAGTTTTAGGAAACTATAAAAGATATACTTACTTGAATGCCATTAAAATACTCTTTAGAGAATCCATAAATCTTCTCTAATATTTTCCCCTTGCTTCCTCCTCATCTCCTCTTAAATATAACCTCAATCCATAATAAAAAATTTATAACAATTATAATATGCCTTGAATCCTAAAATCAACTTTATAGAACACTTATTGGCATCCTAAAGTCACCCCAAAAATTATAAAATCTCTAAAATAAATACTCATGCAATATTCGATTACTATTCATTCATAACCTCTAAAAATTTATAATAATTAAAATATCCATCAAATTCTCAAATTGACTTAATAAATCTCTTATTGGTATCCCATTACATTTTAGAAAAATATCAAAGCTTGAAAATAAACCCTTTTTCCTATACTTAGTCACTATTCATCCATAATATTAAAAAATTTATAATAATTCAAACATGCAACCAAATTAAAATCCAACTAAATATATCTTCTTTTAGAATCTTAAATTACTTCCAAAAATTATTAAAACTAAAAAGATAAGCACTTATCCAATTTTGAGTTACTATTCACCCATACACAACCTATCTAAAATTCTCCCCATTTTATTTAATTGAGCCCTCAAATCTAATGTTCAGACCATGTATAAGCTAAATTATATCATAAAGACTTGATTTGGTAGAAATTTGGAGAAGACAAATTTGGAAGCCCTAAAATGGCTTATTTGCCTTTCATGTAAAAGAGAAGAAAAGAAAAGGAGAAATGCTGCTGGAAAATGTGGTCTTAGCTGTAGCTGCTAGAAATTGGGTTTATATACCAGTAATTAATGGCCAAGATTAAATTTTAAAAAGAGGTTTAAGGTTTCATATGAAAGCCTAGCAAAAATCCTTTATTTCTTACTTTAATCTTCTATTTATTCTTGTTTATCCTTTCTTCCATTCCAATATCAATTTACATATATTATGGTCCCAAATAATCATACACATCATTCCTTAAATGCCTAAAAATATGTGCTCAAAAATAGAGAAAATCCGATTAAAATCATTACTTTCATCTTTACCCGATTTTCACATCATTCAATAATTGTCATTAACATACCAGTGGATTAATATACAAAACTGTGAAGTCAGACTTTTAGCATTAATCCTCCAGTGGGTTAATATACAAAATTATGAAGTCAGACTTTCAACATTAACCCTCTAGTGCATAATGATGAATTTTTACACAATAGCCCGCTAGTGGGTTAATATACAAAACCGTAAGATTAGACTTCCACTTTTTAACCTATTGGCTTCCATTTTATAGCATTACTGTTACTTGTCATAATCACCTTTAAATAAATAATTCCATTTATGTTTATGTATAAATCATATGATCTCTTTAACCATATTCTTTATCATAACTTTTGCTTTTTAACCAGCTTAAAGACTTCATTTTAAATCAATATTTCACTCAAAAATATTCCAACAACTACCCTTAACCTGATTGCAGATTAACATACAAAAACAAAAAAAAGATAGACTTTTACACATTAACTCACTAGTGGGCTAATGTTATATACTAGGGACTTCATAAAAAATTTTAGATTATGCATTAACTCGTCTGCGGGTTAATATACAAAACCATAAGGTTATACTCCCATTCCATAGTATTAGTGTGACAGTACAATTTATAAGATTGGAATTTTCAAATGTTACATTATAAGATAATCCGATAAGGAAAAGTTACAGCACATTCAAAAACATAGCAAAACAACTAGATATAATGTAAAAACACTTGAAAATGTGAGCTAGAAAATTTCATTTTCACTTTCGAATAAAGGCAATTTTTTTACTTTAAAAGATTATCGTTAGTGGGTCATCATGCTAAAAATTTGGCTGTGACACCTCACGCAGACTTGTTACCAGATCCAAGTGAGAAGTGGCACATAACAGATATTTGAACTATTATTATATAAAACTCGTATAAATTCAGAACTTTTGAAAACTTGTTAACATGTAATATCTTTTAGAAATCTCTTTAACAAAATCCTTTTTCAAATTTAAAAACATTTAGGAAAATCCTTACGTCGAAAATCTGGCAACATAATGGTTGTACCGAGACATTATTCCCACTATGAATAGTAACCTACGAGTAAAAACACTTCTATATACCAACATCAAATCACAACACATCATAATCCTTTTGATTATCCCAAATCATCTCAAACATACATTCTTAACATCTATAAACAACCTTTTTGCTTAGAAAGTTATAAAACTAATGAAAAACATGTTTAGGCCCTTCCCAAAATTACATACATACAAGTGCGCTTTTATCATGCTACACATATAATATTACAAAACTATACCAAAAAGAAGTTTTAGTCTTGATCTATACTGCTGTTGAGGCTTGACTTTAGTTTGACCTTTTATCTATGCATCGTAAATACAACAATACGCTAAGCATAAAGTTTAATGGTGTATATAATAAGACATGCTTACTCACATGCATCATGCATTCATAACATTATTATGTTACATGTAAATTATCATTACAATAATATGGCCAACTTGTCATTTTAAGAGTGTATGCTTATAAGCATTCATTATAACTTACCACTCATTATGCGGTCATTCATTGCACTCTTTATGTTCTCAAGCACAACATGCTTATTATGATCATACGATAATGTATCTACTTAAAATAATCATTAAATTTATTTACATACATCTCCTATATAGTATCATCCTCATGCATGTAGTTAATTTCAACTTCATTCTTTTTATTAATTATATAATTCATTTAATTACTTTATCCATAATTGATAGACAATATCTCAAAACTGCATAACAAAATACTAGGCTATATAGGCCTTATCTAGACTATAAAGGTCTCATTCGAACCATAAAGTTCTTATCCAGATCGAAGGTCTCATTCGACTAAAAGGTGATATAAATTTGGACCTGTAGGTCTTATCAATCACAATAGTCATATATTCAAAATCAAAGGTCTTATCAAGGTATATAAATACCCTAATAGCTGTTATACTCATTTATTTGACCACCTAACCTATCCAATTTAGGTTGTCTAATCATATAGGTCACTATCATGATCATTTGTGTTTCATATATTTAGCATAGCTTATATTCATTTTACAAAGTTTTGGCCAACATATGACCATAGGGAAACTATTAGTGTTTTAACAATCATACATGCTCAGTTGGTCATTTATATATGTCTCATGCACTTTAAATGAATATTCTCATTAACACGTAATCATACCTCAATTTTATATCGTACTTCCATATCATTTCTCAAGCAATGATTTCTTTACATCATGCCATTCCAAAATGGCTCATGATCCATAAATTCCATCCACATTATGAGTCTAAGCCATTTGACTATAATGTACTTGTATACTATCCTTGTTTGTAACATGTCCATAACCATGTCATACATAAGCCTTCATGCATTTTCTCTCAATAACACATGCAACTTTACTTCATATGGCTCACACTCATAACCTCATTAACATGCACATATGTATAACTAAGATACTTCACATCATGTAATATTTCATGCCTTTATCTTTCATAATCAATAACTAAAGTTATAATATAACCACTTACATACACATTTAACATCATATTAGCCCTAATTCCTTTCCACTATGTTTTAGACCACGGTGTATTACTTGACTATGGTTATTTTTTCTTTTTACCAACTTAAATATGCATATATAGTCTTCCATTTAAGCATATAATGAGCATAGCAAAGTCTAACATTTAGATTATGCACACTTAACAACATAACACCTTATTTCAAAGC
>CANXYI011700740.1:0-19507 GCA_948208565.1 Hura crepitans
TTGATATATGGCTTTAGATTAATTTTTAGAACTACGATTAATTTATTATGGATTTTTGAAGTTTTATTCTACTTATGTTAGGAAATCTCGATCCGAACAATGACAAAAGGCAAAGACAAGGTGTAAATGGATCTTAGTGAACCTCTTCAATTTTTTCTGTATGTGTAATCAAAATAAGATGAGCATTTTAATTAAAATCCCTAAATTTTACATATTATGTCAAATAAGCATTAAATGAATAAATGTGTTAAATTCCATTTATGTCATGCATTAATTATGTAATATGGCTTGTAATAAGTGTATTAAGATGTTTTGAATGATTGGAATACATTGAAATCAAGTGAGAATGTTATATATGCTAAGTGTGAAAGGCATGATATGTAACATAATGGAGCTTTAGTAGCTTAATTTGCACAATTATGATTCAATGAGCATAAATTGCATTTAGTCCTTATATTTAACACTTATATGAGTGAAAAAAATGTGAGAGAGTGCATTAGAGATTTAAAATGTGCAATATATGCATTATGTTGGGTGTATGTACGTATTATGTGAAAAATGTCTTTATATGCACATGTGATTTTTAGCATATTAATCATGGTTGCAAAATAAATGTGTGGTATGTGTATATTATAGCTAATTTATAAAGGTGGGTAGAATGGTGTAGTGCCATAGCATGACACACTTTTTTTTATGCTTAACTAAGGATAAATGTAGTTACATGACCATAAATAAGCATGACATGAAATGTTTGGACATAATGAGTGGAAATGAAATGCTATGTATATGCTGAAATGTGTATGGCCATGGAAGGTGATAGATGAGCATTGTGTTTGTGTTTGAAAATGGATATGTTGAATGTGTGATAAAGAACACTAAATATGCCTATATCACCTAATATGGCTAAATGGCCTACAATGGGTAATATGCTTAATGCTTTATACTTTGTGAAAGAAATTGGGTATGCATGCTATCTCTCATAATTGAAAATGTTTATAACTAATGTTTTGAAAGAAATAAGGGTTAAAAGCATAAAATGCCTTAAACCCAAAATAGCGCCTAAGAGCATATTATGCCATAAATGGAGAAAATAATGTTATAAAGGCATAAAATAATCCACATAGATTTTATGACCTTATTTAAATGTCTTTATGATAAAAACATGATAAAATTCCATATATGAGATAAAAAAAGCATGATTGTTGTGAATATGACATAATGACTTAGAAAATGAGCATAAAGGCTTAAAATGCTATTATTAATGATGTTAAGTACTTTTAGTCATTCAGTGGCTAAAATATGCATGTTAAAAGCTATGTAAGCTTATTTAATGATGTGAAACTAATTAAAATGGTTTTTAGCCCATGAGATGCAATATAGGTTAGCTCATTAGCTAGGGGATATAGTAGTTGCTAGGGCACTTCAGTGCTTAGGTTAGGTCCAACGGTACACTTTTTGTCTACCATGGGCATATGTGTTTTTATATTTGAATCTAATAGATACAGCCACTAGTCAAGGTCTCGTGAAGGCCACTATATATAACACATGCTATTGTAACTACATAAGTCACTTTTGACACTGCACTATACTAGTATAGCAACTGTCAGGTCCAAAATATGGGCCACTACATAAGTTATGATCCTGCTATCCATAGGTTTAGCATTATCCTCATAGCCATAAGTAAAGGAAGGATGACAAAAAATAAAAATAAGAATTATGCATGACATGGCCTAAAATGAATGTTTTATGCATGTATGATGCATAATGATTACATTTGATGAATAGATAACCTTCTATGTTATTTTACCATGTATAGATGATATGAAATAGTTGGTGTATAGAGTATGTCAATTTAATCATAGTTACTACACATTCTCATTTGTATTCATATTATGCTATATGTTAAATACCAATGTATGTGATGATTGATATCTAACCATGGCTTGGTATAAATAAGAAATATTAGCACATATTATTTTGGTTACAATGCTAAGCAAGTCAATTAGCATGTCATTTGTTTATAATGTGTAAGTATAAGAATGTTTTGATAGCAGAAGCCTTGGGACATTAAGACATTAAAGAGAAGGCTTCATTTTGGTAAAGCTTTTGTTTATGTAATAAATGCACTCAAATGTATATGTAAAGGGGATGGGCCTAACTTGTATTCATTTTGTAACTATTGTAATTTAAAATGTTCTTTTTGATTTTAATTTTTGTATGCTGTATTAAACTATGATATTGCATGCTATGTTGTGCAATATCTCTTCTTAAGGTTGAGATATCATATGTTGTGTTTATATGCTATAAAATGATTAGAGGATCACATTGAGTTAGTGGAAGTGTATGATTATGATATGGAAGTGTATTTTCTTATGTAAGTTACTATTTTAAATTTGGGATAATGCCTAATACAGTTGTTATGCTACAAGATTTTTAGCATAAGGCTTATCAGTTTTAATTAAGTAACACTATTTAAAAAGGTGTTTGAAAAACCATATTTTTGCATATAATGATATTAAATAGTAATGTTTTAAAATAAGCAAATGGGTAGATGTGTTTGGATATCTTGATATACATGTATACCTTAGTCAGGCTCAATGACTGGTAGGTGACTAGACTAGGTAAGGGGTGTCACATTTAGAGGTATCAGAGCTCTAGTTTAGGCATTCTTAGAAAACCTTTTAGTGTATTAGAGTCTAGAGTCTATGTCACATACTATTAGATGTTGAGGCTTATCAAATTGTTTTTGTACCTATAGATACGATGAGTGCTTTAGCACAAGGTAGCAAGAAAAAAGTTGAGAGTCACACTCCAAATACAATCGCACTTGACACCACAGGAGTTAGGTCTATGTCTATAAGCATAACATGACATACATAGTCTGTAAGATAGGTTCTACTAGTGTTCCTATAGGAGATGTTACAACTTTTAAGGCAAGTTACTACTACAGCTCCACTACCACCACCACCATAGCTTGAGGTACCATTGCATTGAGAGAAGTGAAAGAGAAGTGACTCCTAAGAAAGTAGAGTATTGGCTTAATTGCACTAAGAAAATTATGAGGTAGATAAGGTACACACTAGCAGAGAAGGTTATTTATGCTTCTTTACTTCTTCAAGAAGAAGCTTCGAAGTGGTAGGAGGATCTTGTAAAGTGCAAGACTGAGGATCAAGTGACTTTAGAGATCTTTCTGATAGATTTTCATAAGAAATACATCATAGAGGATTGTCTTGATGAAAGGTGACAATAGTTCATAGATCTAAACCAAGATCTGAAGATCATTAGTAAATATAAGAAGGAGTTCACCATACTTAGCAAATATGCTGAGGATACCATCACCAATGAGGCAGATAAGTGCAAGTAGTTTGAGAAGTGGCTACATGTTATCATTAAGTCCTAGGTGGTGCCTATAAAGATAATAGACTTCCCACAGCTAGTGTCAGTGTGTAGTTCTACTAAGGGTTCATAAAGAGAAAAAAGAGTTTTATAAAAAAAAAAAGAGAGCTGGTCAGGGAGTATCCAGTGTAACTCCTCTATCAGGGAAGAAGAATAAAGGATTCCACTGTGATTTCACTCATCAATCTCAGAAAGTAGGGCCAATCATAAAAATTAGCTCGAAGCAGTAAAAGGAAAGTCAAATAGCCATAGTCTTAGGTTGCTTCTACACTAGACCCAGTGAGTAAGAAGGGTCCAGCACCATAATGTTAGAGTTGTTTTAAGAAGCACTAGGGAGAATGCTAAGGGAATATTCTAGAATTGTGCTTTACTTATAGATAGATGGGTCATTTCCATAGGGATTATCCTAAGGGACCTAGTATAGGATAGAGATCATCACCTACATAGATTGGTAGTCAATAGAGTGGTTGGGGAGAAAGAACAAGGGGAACTCAAAGAGATAGAGTAGAATCCTAACATGAGTAGAGAGCACTTGCCTAATAGTATGCCATTAGAGCTTAAAAGGATATGGATGAGCCAAACCTCATAGTTGGTACTTTTCTCCTCTTTGACTCTTTTGTTTTAGCATTGATAGATTCATGGTCTACACACTCATATGTATGCATATCTCAAGAACTGGGCATTAGTTTTAGAACCACTTGACCTAGAAATTATGGTCAGCAACCCTATAGGCTAGCATGTGGTAATTCACAACATTTATAAAGTTTACCCATTAAAAATACAAGATCATTAGTTTATTACAAACCTAATAGAGTTATCTTTTGATGACTTTGACTTGATATTGGGAATGAACTGCTTGTCCAAATATCAAGCAATTTTGGACTGTAGCCATAAGAGATTGACCTTTCAAACTGATGATAAGTTTGAAATCATAGTTGTTGGAGAGAGAATTAATTTCTTATCCAATGTGATATCTACAATCATTGTAAGTTGGTTGATGAGAAAGGTTGTTAGGCATATCTTACTCATGTGTTTGACACTAAAATGGAGGAGCTAGATGTGAGAAGAATACATATTGTTGTTGAGTTTATCGAATTTTTTTAGAAGAATTATCAAGTTTGCCACTAGAAAGAGAACTTGAGTTTAGTATTGAGGTTTTGCCTGGTACTACTTTAGTATTGATAGATCCATATCTGATGGCACCAATAAAATTAAAAGAGTTAAAGCTTCGATTGAAAGAGTTATGGGACAAAGGATTCATTAGACTGAGTGTTTCACTATAGGGAGCACTGGTTTTATTTTTAAGAAGAATTATGGTTCATTTTAGTTATATGTTGATTATTAATAAAGTGATTATCAAGAATAAGTATACTCTACAATGGATCAATGATTTATTTGATCAACTTAGAGGAATCGGAGTGTTCTCTAAGATAGATTTAAGATTTGAGTATTATTAGTTAAGAGTGAAGGAATTAATGTGGTGAAGACTACCTTCTGAATGAGATATGGTCATTATAAGTTCCTTGCAATGTGATTTTGTCTTACCAATGCTCCTATAGCATTCATGGACTTAATGAACAAAGTCTTCAGGCCTTATCCTAACCAGTTTGTGGTAGTATTCATAGACAAAATTCTAGTTTACTCAAAGAACAAGGAAGAGTATAAACAACACTTGAGAATAGTTCTTTAGATTTTGAGAGAAGAAAAGCTATATGCCAATCTTAGCAAGTATGAGTTTTGGTTTAGTGAAGTGTCTATCTTGGGACACATAGCATCAGTTAAAGTAATTAGAGTTTATCCCATCAAAATTAAAGCAGTGATGGTGTTGAAGCCACCTAAGAATGCTATAAAGATTAGGAGTTTCCTAGGGTTGGCAAGGTACTATAGACAATTTGTTAAGGAGTTTTCTTGCTTAGCTAACCCTATGACTCAGTTGTTAAGGAAGGATGTTCAATTTGTTTGGGATGATAAGTGTTATAAGAGTTCTAAGAAGCTCAAGGCTATATTGATAAAGGCTTCGATTCTTATACAGCCAGTTTTAGGGAAAGACTTCACAATATACAATGATATTTCTCACAATAGATTAAGACATGTTCTAATGTAAGATAGCAAGGTTGTTGCTTTTGCTTTCAGACAGTTGAAGCCACATAAGAAGAACTACCCTACCTATGATTTAGAACTTACAGCCATTGTATTTGCTCTAAATATCTAGAGACATTATCTATATAGGGATAAGTGCTAAATTTACACAAATCATAAAAGTCTTAAGTATCTTCCTACACAAAAAGAGCTAAACCTAAGTTAGAGGAGGTGGATGAAATTAATTAAATACTATAATTGCCTAATTGATTACCATCTAGGGAAGGTAAATAGAGTGGTTGATGCTCTTAGTAGGAAATTCATGGTAGCCATAAGAGCCATGAATGTCAGATTATAGCTTGCATGTGATAGTGCCTTGTTAGCTAAGATACAAGTCAAGCCTAGTTTTTTACAGCAAGTGAGGGATTGTTAGAGAGATGATCAAAGGCTAATGAGTATCATAAGTGCTATCTAAGAGGGGAAACTAATAGAGTATGAGATAAAGAATGATAGTTGTTTGTACTATTATGATAGAATGTATGCCAGATATGGAAGAGTTGAAAAAGTAGACTCTACAAGAAGCTTCCAATGCTCCTTATGTGATGCATCCTAGTAGCACCAAGATGTATCAAGATTTGAAGCTTTTTTATTGGTAGCCAAGTATGAAAAGAGATGTGTCTATTTATACTTATCAATAGGTAAAAGCAGAGCACCAGTTTCTTTTTAGATTGCTTCATCCTATAGCAATTCTAAAATGGAAATGGGATACACTAACCATAGACTTGGCTACCTATGACTTGGAGCAAGTGTGACTTAATGTGGGTGATTATGGATCATCTTACTAAGATGACTCATTTTATACTGATGAAAATCGATTACTCCTTCGAGAGCTTTATATAGATGAGATAGTTAGATTACATGGAGTGTCATCTTTGATTATATCGGATCGGTATCCAAGGTTCACATCAAGGTTTTGGAAGAAAATTCATAATGCCTTGGGTACTCAATTGAGCTTTAGTACATCATTCCATCCATAGACTAATGGATAATCTAATAGAGTTATTTAGATTCTCAAGGATATGTTAAGAGGTTGTACATTGGAATTCAAGGGAAGTTGGGACTGATACGTGTCTTTAGTTAAATTTGCTTATAATAATAGTTATCAAGTGAGTCTTGGCATGGCTTCTTATGAAGCCTTATACAATAGAAAGTGCAGAATGCCTTTGTGTTAGAATGAGCTCAGTGAAACTAAGCTTATGGGGCTAAACTTGATACAAGATATAAAAGAGAAGGTAAAGATCATCAAAGAGCACTTGAAAGTAGCTTTTGACATACATAAGACATATGCAGATCTAAAGAGCAAAGAGGTGGAATATAAAGTGCGAGATGAGGTTTTCTCAAGGTTTTCCCTTGGAAAAAGGTTTTACAATTTAGGAAGAAAGGGAAGTTCAGTCCTAGGTTTATTGGGCCATACGAGATCACAAAATGTGTAGGTCGAGTAGCCTATCGACTAGCTTTACCTTTACAACTTTAGTAGATTCATGACATTTTTCATGTTTTGATGCTTAAAAGATTTGGATGAGATCTTAAGCATATGTTAATAATGGAGGACATTAAAGTTAATCCTGAGTTGTGTTATGAAGAAGAACTAGTGAGGATTATTGACAGAGTAGAGAAGGAACTGAGGAACAAGATTGTAGCCCTGGTGAAATTTCTCTAGAAATACCACAGGATGGAAGAAGCAACTTGAGAGATAAAAGCTCAGATGATGGAGTAATATCCATAATTATTTGAACTAGGTAATATTCTAATTTCGAGGATGACATTTCTTTAAGAGGGAAAGAAATGTAATGCCCTGAAAATCTCGATAATTATGAATAGTACTTTCCTAAGATATATTGTATTCATGAGACCTGAGATACACTGGAGACACCAGATGAAAGTATTAATCATAAAATAAATTTAGGTAATGTTTGAAATTAATCTGAGGTCATTAGTGTGGTTAAAAATGCTAAGAAAGTTTTTACGATAGTATCTTAGGAATAGTGACCTAGGCAAAGCTGAAACGTAAATTAATTTCATAGTTGCTAAAAAAATTACAAAAATTATACAACCTGATACTTAAAATTTCTAATGAGTTTAATGGCATTGAAATTCAAATTGTTCGATATCGAGAAGTAATTTTTTGAGAAATCGAGCAATATAAAAATAATGAAATTATTTCGTTCTTTAGTGTTTTTAAGCACCAAATTTTAGAGGCTTTTAAGGGATAACTAAAGTAGATTATTGCTATAAAAATGACAATTTAATTTGCCTAAGAATAAAAGAAAAAAATGGGGAAAAATGCTAAATGGTGTATTTTTTAGAGAGGTTATAAATAGATGATTTTAACCCAATTAGTCAAAATCACTATTCATCCTCCCTCCCCACAACCAGTCGACACTCCCTCTTTCATGTCCACCATTTTTATTTCTTCATTCCTCCCCTTAGAGCCAAAATCTCCATACCAAAATTGAACCGTAGAGCCTTCGGGGCCTAAAAAGTTATTTAAGAAGCATAAATTTTAGAAATGGATATTTAGTTTTCACGATTTTACAACCCTGTGAATAGTAACTATAAAATTTTTAGGTAAGATTTTTTGACTTCCATTATTTTTCCAAGATACTAGAGGTGCCTAAGAGTTGATATATGTTTTTTGACTTCCATTATTTTTCCAATATACTAGAGGTGCCTAAGAGTTGATATATGGCCTTAGATTAATTATTAGAGCTATGGTTGATTGATTATGGATTTTTGAATTTTTATTTGTTTTATGTCAGGAAATATAGAATCAAACCACGATAAAGGCAAAGCCAAAGTGTAGATGGATCTCTAAGAAGCTCTTTCATTGTGTTGGTATGTGTAATTGAAATAACATGTGCACTTTAATTAAAATCCCTAAATTTTACATATTATGTCAAAAAAGGATTAAATGCATAAATGTGTGAAATGCCACTAATGTCATGCATTAATCGTGTAATATGGCTTGTAATAAGTTTATAAAGATGTTTTGAATGAATTGAATGCATTAAAATCAAGTGAAAATGTTATCTGTGCTAAGTGTGCCTTAAAGGCATGATATGTAACATAATGGAGCTTTAGTAGCTTAATTTGTACAATTATGATTTAATGAGCATAAATTGTGTTTAATCCTTATATTTGACATTTATATGAGTGAAAAAATGTGAGAGAGGGCATTAGAGAAGTAAAATGTGTAATATGTGCTTTATGTTGGGTGTATATACATATTATGTGAAAAATATCTTTATATGCACATGTGATCTTAGCATATTAATCATGGTTGCATGATGAATGTGCGGTAAGTGTTTATTATAGCTAATTTTTGAATGTGAGCCAAATGTTGTAGTGCCATATCATGAGTCATTTTCTTTCATGCTTAACTAAGGCTAAATCTAGTTACATGAGCATAAATAAGCATGACATGAAATGTTTGGACATAATGAGTGTAAATGAAATGCTATGCATATATTGATGTGTCTATGGCCATGGAAGGTGATAAATGAGCATTGTGTTTGTGTTTGAAAATAGATATGTTGAATGTGTGATAAAGAACACTAAATATGCCTATATCACTTAATTTGGCCAAATGGCCTATAATGGGTAATATGCTTAATGCTTTATACATTGTGAAAGAAATTAGGTATCATGTTATTTGAAATAATCAAACACATTTGTTACTAATGTTGTGAAAGAAATAAGGGTTAAAAGCATAAAATGCCTTAAACACAAAAATGATCTAAAAGAGCTCCCAAGATCATATTATGCCATAAATTGATAAAATAATTATATAAAGGCATAAAATAATCCAAATAGATTTTATGACCTTATTTAAATGTGTTTTTTAATAAAAACATGCTAAAATTCCATATATGAGATGGAAAAGTGGGATTGCTGCGAATATGGCATAATGACTTGGAAAATGAGCATAAAGGCTTAAAATGCTATTTTAAATAAAGTTAAGTAATTTTAGTCATTCAGTGGCTAAAATTTGCATGTTAAAAGCTATGTAAACTTATTTAATGAGGTGAAACTAATTAAAATGTTTTTTAGCCCATGAGATGCAACAACCTAGTAAATGGATAGGTTGACTACTAAGCTAGGGCATATAGTAGTTGTAGCGGCACTTTGATGCTTAGATTAGGTCCAAGGGTACACTTTTAGTCAACCTGTGGACACATATGTTTTGATCTTTAGGTCTAGTGGATGTAGCCACTGATAAAGGTCCCGTGAGGGCCACTACATATAACATATGCGAGTGCAGTTGCATAAGTCCCTTTTGACACTACACTATGCTAGTGCAATAGCCGTTAGGTCTAAAATGTAGGCCACTGCATATGTTATAATCCTATTATCCATAGGTTTGGAGTTACCCCATAGGCATAAGTAAAGGAAGGATGGCAAACAATAAAAATAAACATTATGCATGACATGGCCTAAAATGAATGTTATATGCATATATGATACATAGTGGTTACATTTGATGAATAGATGACCTTGTATGTCATTCTACCATGTATGTGTGATATGAAGTAGTTGGTGTATGGAGTATGTCAATTTAATCATAGTTACTACACATCTTTATTTGTATGCCTATTATGTTATATGTTAAATAGTCATGTATGTAATGATTGATATTTAACCCTGGCATGGTATAAGTGAAAGTTTTAGCACATATTATTTCAATTGCATCGCTAATCAAAGCCCTTAGTGTGTTGTTTGTTTACGATGCATTGGTATAATAACATTTGATATTAGAAGCCTCGGGACATTAAGACATTAAAGAGAAAGCTCTATTTTGGTAAAGTTTTTGTTTATGTAATAGATGAGATATATAGGTGTAGTCAAATGTATATGTAAAAGGGACATGCCTAATTTGTATTCATTTTGTAGCTATTGTAATTTAAAATGTTCTTTATGGATTTTAACATTTGTATGTTGTATTAAATAGTGACATTGCATGTTATGTTGTATGATATATCTTCTTGAGGTTGAAATATCATATGATGTGTTTATGTGCTATAGAGCAATTAGAGGATCACATTAAGTTGGTGGAAGTGTGTGATTGAGATATAGAAGTGTATTTTCTTGTGCAAATTGCTATTGAAATTTTTGGATAGTGCTCAGTATAGTCGTTATGCTGTCGAATTTTCAGCATGAGGATTCCAAATTTTAAATAAGTAACACTATTGAAAAAGGTTTTTGAAAACCCATATTTTTAACATATAATGATATTGAATAACAATGATTTAAAACAAGTGAATGGACAAATGAGTTTGGATATCTTGATATATATGTACACCTTAATCGGGCTTAGCGACCGACTAGCATCTGGACATGTTAAGGGGTGTCACACCCCTTGACCTGAAAGGAATTGGCTGATACTTTAGATCACTTCAAACAAAGAATACTAACAATTACTTGAGTTACTTTAGTTGGAAATGTTCTCGAAGTTAGAGTAAGAGATAAAATCACACAAAATGCTCCTATCACACATAGAGAATTCTTTAAGGCTCTTACAACTTTTAACCATAAGGTGCTACAAGGCATCCATTAAGCCTTAGCTAATGTAGTTCTTGATGCTTATTGCCTTAAGAACCGTGAAATGAATAATGAGTACTTGCGTAAGGAAAGGCCTCACCTTACCTATAATAGGCCTAGCTCTACTGGTACCTGAAAAGTTGGAATTGAAGATCACCTCTACTTAGTTAAGCCTCTATCATGACATTTCAAGAAGTTTATATCAGAAGAAAAGTTACAGACACTCTCTTTTTAGCCAGCTAAAGGCTGAAGAAAGCCTAGACATTACCTTGATCTCTTTCATAAATTCACCAACATATAAGAAATCATATAGGTAAGTCATGAACACTTCATGTCGTTATTTAGGAACTCACTAAAAAGATTGAAAGCCTTAAGCCTACATTTTGCCTTCTCTTTTTTATGCTTTTGCCCATGTTTTATAATTATGAACAAACTTAAAAATTAAAAATTTTCCTTTTACCCTTTAAATGAAATGTCCACACCTTTATTTCTCACTTATATGATAATTTTCCATGAGGTAACATACATATTGATAATTATTGTATACATGGCATTAGTTCAATTATGACTAGTTTGTTTAATATTAACATAGGTAAACATCTTAGAATTCATTTTCTATAGCTCTTAATAGGTATAAAGAGAGATTTAAAAAAAAAAGAAGAAATAAGAGGAGTCTATCCCACACTCAATTACTAAACTAAGAGAACATTTTGGAAAGAAAGACAAAATTAGACTAGAAGACTAAAAGAAGAGATTGGGAAACAAGTAATATCTATAAGGTTAAAATCTCAACCAAATCTATCACCTTATCCAAATCTTAGCCTAAAAGGACCTAGAGAGCCTAACCTTTCTTTTATTATCTCCTTTTGCATAAACATAGATACCCTTCTATTTTAATTACCTTTAAACCTTTATCTCGTTAACCTTAGCATTTTGTTCTTGTCTATATGGGCCAAGCTTTACAAATCCTTCATTTTGATAGCCATTAAAAGGCCTAAGAAAAAAAATATATTTAAGTGGTAGATCCTATATTCAACCCTTCTAGCCAATAAAATCTTGGTTTAACTTCACAATTAACCCCATAGGCATATGAGAAAGACTTTGAAAGGATAGTCCTTCATCTTCTAGACTACTTAACATAAATGATTAGAACCATCCTCAAGAGCAATCTGAGGTGGTAATACATGCTAAATCTTCAAAGATTCTTATGCCTTTAGCCATTAGGTGATCTCAAAATAACCATTAAGCCTCACTGACCACTTGGGCTCTATGTCAATCTTGCCTACACAAAAAAAAGATTTCAACACCATCATCCTTATGCTCAAAACACCAATAATCAAAAAGGCAATCAATAAACCTTTAGAAAGTGGTCTTTTTCTTTTCTAGAGGAAGCCTAGTTCTTTGAATAACCTCTCCAAAAACTTACAAGATTAAAAAATCCCTTTTGCTACACTAAAATAAAACAAACCAAAAGTAAACATCAAAAGATCATATAATAAAAGCTGGCACTACACCATGGAAATAGAGAATTTAAATTGGGAACTATTGAACCAAACATCTAGTTAAAAACTCCTTACTCACATCAAGGTTGCTTTTTAACAAGGAATGTGCAATAGAATGAGAAGTTCAATAATCTTGCTAATCAATTAGGAAGAATCCAAAAAAAAAAATATTCTTCATTAGGAGAAAATCCCCTCAAAATGCCCTAGGCAAAAGTTAAGGGAAGAGAGAGAAAATATTGAACCATGAAAAATCTAGTGATTAGTTGATAACAGGAGCTTAGCATAATGAGGTCCAAGATGTTTAAATGCTAAAATTAACCAAAACAAGTTTAATTATATTAAACACCTTATCAGTAATTATCTTCATGTTACAAGTTGCCAAATGACGAGCCACATCACATAAAAAAACCTAGACTCTTTTTCTTTAATAAAGCCTTTTTTAAAACCATGGCTTATTACTTTATGTCTACCCTAGCACACTATTAAACCTTATGAAATAAAATTAACTTGTTGCCTAAAATTAAAAACTAAAGCAATTTTCTTTCCTATGTATGACCAGCCTTCAAAATAATAGTGATATGGTTGATTCTCAATAGGAACAAGCTATGCTAGAGAAAATTTCCTCACACTATTATTATTATTTGCCCACTTTTATCTATGCCACCATATACTTTCTTCTTATACATAATTTTTTTCCCATGAATAGTCTAACATATTTATTTTAATTTAATTTCAATAATTCAAGATAAGTATATGTGACAACCTTTATCTAATTCGGTCGTTGGTTAATCACTGTACCTAAATAACATCTGTGCATGTAACATGTTATCTAACATCAAATTATAATTCAATGTTATTTAAAGCATTTTATCTAGCATGAAAACACATAGTAAAATGGGTTTTCGAAAATCTTTTAAAACTAAGTTACATATCTAAAAGTAAGAATCCTCGTGCTAAAATTTTGGCAATATAACGGTTGTATAGAACATTTGTAATGCCCGTGTTTTGAGGCTTTATGAATAGTGCCACTAGTCCGGGAAGTGTGCTCGAGGTGTCGGGTCACTTGCACATAAATCGAGGTAGTGATACTAGTCATGAAACTTCGAGGGGCTTTAATTTCATGAAAAAGACAACATTTAAAGATTTAGTAGAACCAATAATTCATTTCGAACTATAAGTTACCCCTTTACTAATAAAAATTTAACGGGCCAGGAATGACCTTGGATGAACCTAGACGGACTCAAAAATAGCGAACTTTAAAGCTCAAAAATTTGATTGAGTTTATTAGTGAAAGAATTTTTTGATTCTGAGGTCATTTGCAAATTATCGTAATTTTTGAGGTTAGCCTATAAACAAGGCAGTTTGAAAACAAACCTATTGATGGAATTTGGCTACAAAAATTTACAAGCTTATAGAAGGGATTAACATAAGAATTTTAAAACAAACGATGTAAGTTTTAGAGATTTGTGTGAATTTTGGTGAATTTTTTAAGTTTGCCAAAAATTTAAGACATTTTGGGATGGCCCGAGTGGCTGTGGGACCTACCCACACACTTGGTAGCTAGCCTAGGACCTTGACAAGTGGTCATGAGCTTTGACAAATGGCTTTTTCCACTTAAATAAAAGAGGATTTTTTTACTCTTCTCTTTCAAGTGAATGATGCCACAGTAAAGGAGAATGGCCATTTCCATCTTCTCCTTAAGTTCTTTCTAGAATTTTTGGATTCTTAAAATTATTTTGGGATGTTGGGGAAATCTCAAAAGAAGAATTAGGGCCAAAAGAGTCTTCAATTGTTAATTAAAATTCATGGAAGTTTACTGGGTAGAAGTAGTCTAGCCATCTTAGTTGGTGATTTTTCATGCCTTCTCTTTAGTTTTTCTTGGGTATTTATGGCTATAAATGGTTCATTGTGATGCCTAACTTCTATAGGGATATGTATGGCCTTTGTTTGAGGTGAATTAGAGTAAGGAAAAGATTGAAAAAGATGGAGAAAGCTTCTATGAGGGCTAGAATAGAGGTGTGTGAGAGCCTTGAAATGGTGGTAATGTCATCTCTAAGTGAGGAAGGTAAGTGAATTCAGCTAATCACTTCATGCCTTCTAATTTTTAGCAGCTTCTCATTTGAGTTGGGGATGGTTTAAATCCATAAATTAGTGTGGATAGGTGCTTTCTTTCAATGATTATGGCCTATGGCATGATGAAATAAGAATTGCATGGTTAATTGATGAAAGGAAGTAATATACATGTTGATTTTGTTGTTGGCTAAGAGGTGTATAAGAGTTAAAGAGTGCTTATGATGTGTAAGACATTAATTAATGGCTTTTGTATGGATATGTTATGGTATCCCTTATGAATTGATAAAAATATACATAATTGGCCTGAAGTATATATGTGGCCAAGAGGTGTATGATGTGTGTATTATGATAGACATTTCAGGTTGTATAGTAATGCATGTATAAGGGGTGTTTTGATGGTACAAAGCATGTATATGTGTGTATAAGGTGTGGTTGAGGCATGTATAGCTTCGAAATGGCCTATTATGCTTGGTGTGAAGTATATATGTGTGGATATATGCTAGTATAGTAATGTGCAACGTGTATGTATGGTAAATGGTATAAAAATACATGAGTTGGCAATAGATCTCTTAGTGACTAAAAGGTATAATGCCATAGGGAGGCTTGGTAAGTATGGCATGTAGGTAAGGTTAATGTATATGGGTGCTATAAGATAATGTACATGTAATACATGATATTATATTGGCATTAACCAAGTTAATGTGTATTTTAAAAATGGCATGATAAGTAGTGAGAAATGACTTGAAAATGGCTTTAACATGACCTTAGAAATTGACTAGGAATCAAGTATGAAAAGTGACTTGAAATTGCCTTGAAGGGCTATGGTTTAAGAATAAACTATGCACCTAAATTTTGTGCCTATAATGGCTAGTATGGTGAGATATTTTGTAATGGCATGTGTACCTAGATTTTAGCCTTGTTTATGGCCTAAGTTTGTGATTGGCTTTAGGCCTATGAATACATGACATAACTACTGAATTGCACTAAAAATAAGGTGAAATAAACCTAAAATGCTTAATGAAACCTTGCCGCAATGATCTGTAACTATACTAAAATGACCATTACTTGAACTAATAAATCCCCTAGATAGTAAATAGCTTAGAATTATGATATACTTATGGAATTAAAGCTAGCATAATATATAGTAATTATTGGCAATTATACCCTTGAATATATTTTTTGATAATTTCACCGAGTATAGCTTATTTGTGGCCACACCAAATCGAGCTAAATTCCAATTATGCTGTACAAATTATAACTATCTATTTTTGAGATTATTAAATTATTAAAAGTTAATCAGTAAAGAATCAGACACAGATTGATGTTAAATGGCCCACTAGATAGACACCAACTAGATGGTTGACCAATCAACTTAGGGGTTTTTGTAGCTGCTATCTTATTTGACTTTCAGATAAGGCTAGTAAAGTAACTTAGGTCTATTTTAAGCTATTGTACTAGTCGGATAGTCAAATTAGACTATGACATTCACTTGATTTATATTTTTCTTGTCGGTGTAATGGCATAGGTCCCAAAGGGCCATTGCACTACTTGGACAAATAAACCAGTCTACTATGTACACTAGTTTGTGACATCTTTAATCATTAAATATGGATGGTACAGTGGCCATGGTCTCGAAGGATCACTGTACTAGTCGGTTAAATAGGCCAATCTACTAGGTAGACTAAATCTTGTCATTCACACTTTAGGTGTTATGACATATTTTTCAGATTGGTGCAGCGGTCGGGGTCCAGTATGTGGATCATTTTACTAGTTTATTTTCCCTTTAGATCTAGTATCTATCAAGTTTGTCTCTGGAGATGGGCCAATTGAAGTAATTACATAAGATTAATAAAATTTACCTATGGCTATAAAATATAGCATAGGGGCATTTTAGTAATTTTTTGCCAATAGTGTATAAAGGCTTAAAATGGTATAGTTTATGTATAAAATGATAAATAATAACCCATAACTTAATTTATATGAGTTGTAATGATTATCTGGATAATTTATAAATAGAAACACCCTAGGGGTAAAATGGTAAATTTACATGTTAGTACTCTAAGTTGAACTTAGATAATAGAACTAGATGAAAATAGGAATACTATGCATGGATAAACTACTGAACATGTTTTAAATGATTGAATTCACCATTTAGTATTTTATACTTAGCGTACCTATTTCGGCGCACAGGTACCAAGAATAAGGACATCACCTCATAAAATGTGCAGAAAAGAGTTCAGAGGTTAATTTTGAGAAGGTTGATACTGTATATCTATATAGCTTTTGCACTCTATGTACTTAGGTGGGGAAATAGGTGTGGTGTATAAAGGGACACAAGATTATATTTGGATATATGTAAACAAACTATGTTGAAATTAAATGGTTAACCCTTTTGGTGTATGTATGCCTTATATGGATGTTTTATAAGCCTAAGGCTCTATGTGATTTCTTGATTGTGGCCTCAGGCCTGTGATTGTTGTTTGATAGATGATGATGATAGGTTGATATCTGGGGGATAGAAGGGTCTAGGAGATGTGACTACTTGTTATAAAAGTGCTTTACAAGTTGTAAAATTTTGGTATAGTGACTCAAACAACTGTTATGCTGCCAAATTTTTAGGAAATACCTAAATGTGTTGAAATAATTCTGTGATGGTATGAACATGATAACATGAACCTAATGGGATTATAGGAACATAATAAAATTGAGTTCAGAGTTAGGTAGAATCAATTAAGTACAGCATAAGTAAAAGTTAAGTGAATGACCATAGGAGAAGTCGAGATGGGTGACTTGGTGGGAAGTGTACTGCTTATTAGGTTTCTTTGGGAATCCAGTAAGGGGTGTGACATTTTATGGTATCAGAGCATAGGTTAATATTCCTAGGCTAAGTATATGAGTGCAAATGTCTAAGTTTCAAATTCCTTTAAACTGTTACACTACCTGAGGTTGATAAGAAAGTCCTCTATGATAAATATATGATTGGTCAAGTTACCAGAAGTAGGGGTTAAGGAAATGACTAATTTTGCACCAACTATAATACATGGGGTAGGTAATGCATTAGTACCTAAACCTAGTAATGTTGCATAGCAACCACAGTCACAAGTGCCTAGTTAATAGTAGGCAGAAGCATTACCTACTTTGTTGCAACAAATAGTAAATTTGTTGAGACATACCTCTACTACTGCTACTATTCCACCTCTACCTCCACCTCCTCTAGCTCCAGTACCACCTCCACCACTAGCCCCTTTATAGAAGACTCTTTTAGAGAGGCTGAGAAAGATAGAAGCTATTGACTTCTTAGGAGGAGGGAGAATGATGTAGCCAAAGCTGAATACTGGTTAGATAGGACATTCAGAGTTTTGGAGCAGTTGAATTGTGTAGAAGTAGAAAATCTATAATGTGCCACTTATCTTTTATAGGAAGAAGTCTATAATTGGTGGAACACTATCAAAAGAAGGAAAGCACCTATAGAGTTGACTTGGGAATTTTTCCTTATGGATTTCAAAAAGAGGCACGTACCTAACACCTATAAGGATAAAAAGAGACATGAATTTCTAGATCTAAAGCAAAGAAGGAGACAAGTGTCAAAATATGAAAAGGATTTTACCAGACTCCAGAAGTATGCTGAGGAATTTATTCCTAATAATAAGGATAAATGCAAGAGATTCTTGGTAGGATAGAACATAGAGCTAAGGATGCAGATAGCTAATCCTAGAGAGAGATTTTGCAGTACTAGTGTCTACTACATATTACATAGAAGAAATGGTACAAGAAAAGAGGGACCTCTTCTAGAGAAAGAGATAGTTCACTGTGGGATAGTCTAGTGCAGTGTCAAAAGATGGTAAGAAGAGGAGAGAGGGTCAGTCACAGGTACAGTCTCAGCCTAGGTCCTAGTATTAGATAGGGTATTAAGGGTAGAGACAAGCATAAACCCAGAGGTCGGGACAAGCCTCTACTGGTAGACCTCGATTGCCTCCTCAGGCTAATAGTACTCTTAGTATAGGGGGTAACATGAATGAACCTCCCACGTGTACCACTTATCAAAGGAAACACTAGGGGCAGTGTAGACTGGCTAAAAAAGGAGAGTGATATCATTGTGGTGCCAAAGATTATTTTAAAAGAGAGTGTCCTCAGAGACGATCGTAGGGTGCTCAAATACAAGCATCTAATGTGCCACCTTAGAACAAGGGTTAGAGGTAAGCTAGAGAAGAGCAAATTAGTGCTGGCCAGAGTACCAGAACTGAGGCTCATGCTCCAGCTAGGCAGTATGCTATCAGAGCTAAAGAAGAGGCTACAGCACTAGATGTCATAACTAGTAATTTTTATTTATTTGATGTTCCAGTTTGGCTTTGATAGACCTAGTTCTACACATTCCTATATATGTACTGCACTAGCATAGAATAGGCAATTAGAGCCTGAACATGTTGAGGTAGCATTAGAGTTAGCAATCCTATAGGGCAGTGTGTGATTGTAAACAAGGCGTGTAGTTAATGCCCTCTAGTGATTCATGGGTATAGATTTTTTGCTAATTTGATTGATTTGCCTTTTAATGAGTTTGATGTGATCCTAGAGATCTATTAACTGATTGAGCAGTAAGCCATGATTGATTGCAGACAAAAGAAGTTGACCCTCTAGACTGTAGAGGGATAGAAAGTGATAGTAAAGGGTGAGAGAAGTCTTTTGAATAATCTTATCTCTACTATTAAAGCACATAAACTTCTTTGGAAGGGTTGTGAGGCATATTTGGCTTATGCTATTGACCTGGATACTTATAAATCTAATTTGGCCCATATTTCAATTGTTTTTGAGTTTCCTAATATATTTCCTAATGAGCTACTAGGCTTACCACCTCAGAGGGA
>CANXYI011700863.1:0-12877 GCA_948208565.1 Hura crepitans
ATATCATGTACAAGATATTATATTATATCCATAAAATTAAACATAAATAAGGTTGTACAACATGTAGTCCAGAGTATATTTATAATCAAGTTTATCTCAAGCTAAACAAGAATCTACCAAATCTTAATAAGCATACATTAATCATACTATGCCTTTTAGATAGACCATAAAACACAAACATTTGGTAAAATGTTTTATGTATGCTACTTGTAATAAAATAAAACATTCAATTAATGTTATTACAACATGTTTTCACACTATTGTCTCATTTTAAATTTTCATTATTAAAACCTTAATTACATTATATGATAATTATCAATTTTGCCTATATATAAGAGACATAGAACCAAAATTTGATATAAAAAATTGGTGACCACAAAAGTCTCAATAATGACCTAAAGATCTTATACGATGACCACAAAGGTCTTAGATGGTGACCCAAAGGTCTCAAAATCAAATCAGAGCTAGAAGCAAATACAGTGCTCCTAGGCCTCAATACTATGACTAAAAGGTTTTATAAGCATTGAAGTGCTATAGTAGTTACTAATCTTCTTAGTTTATCAGGTAATCTATCAAAGCTAGGTTGTTTACATGTATAGGCCATTACCATGTTAATTTTTTATTTCATCTTTATAAAGTAAATTAATTAAGTTTTATATGTTACTTGGTTAACAAATGACCTTATGGGAAATTAAAATTCTTATGTTTTTGTGAAAGCCATTTATTTGCTCATTCATGTATTTCAAGCACCAAAGATCACATATGATTAAGGTTCATCACTCATATCTCATAAATACTGGCATAAATTTTTACATGCCTTAACATCTTATTAGTATTGCATAAGGCAATTTACCTTATCAAAATGATTTGAGAATGCTTCAGGCATTCACTAGTTCAAATAATGCTTTATGGCCATAGTAGCTATCATTGATTTATAATAATATTATTGTGGACGCCTTACCTTTTCATACTTATAATGATAAATAGAGATAGGCTCAAAGAAACAATACAAGCCACTTGGGAACCTAGTTTGCATAGACTAGCATGGCACTGGTCTGCTCGAACATAATGCCATTAAGTCTATACCAACACACTTAGACTCCATTAGGCCTATGGCTTATGGTCCACTCAGATAAACCAAAGTTCACGTCCATATGGACTAACTAAAACCTAGCCCAAGATGTGGCCAAAAGTGCATAGACTAGTAAGAGAGTCCATGACTTAGGTCCATATGGACTAAGTAGTCTAAGTTCACATAGACTTGTTGAGAAAAAGCTTCTAGAAGCAAAAACTTCCTATTCAGAATTCGTCTCCTAATCCTAGAAGGATTCTACCTCTTCTAGATGAGAGAGCCTTCCCTTAAACCTATAAATACCCTTTTTAGGTATGAGAAAGGGCAGGCAATTGGAGAAGTTAAAACCCTATTATCTAAGAGTCTAGGAGAGGACTCTAATACAAGATTCACATTACTAGACTTCAACCCATACTAAAATTCCATCCTTTCTAAAATCCTATATTCTTGTATTATTTCTTAGAGCTTCTTCATAAGGTAAGATCTGAAGCCTCCTACTGTGTATACATTATACATTTATATTATTCATATGAACCTATGATCTCTAATGATTGATCATAAGTGAGGTGATTTCATGTAATCCCTATATTAATTGTAGGAGTAGGTCATTATTTTGTACTATTTTATTGTGTATAATTGACTCTAGGCATATTGTAATTATTCTACAATTTTAATCCTAATCATATAGACTTATGTTAAAGCTTATTTATGTTTGCAAGAACTAAATAAATTAATAAGTGTGTAAATGGAAATCCGTGCAAACTATGATTCAACATTGCTTTAATAGTAATTTATGTATGGTGTATTGTGTTTGTCATGTTTGACATATTTTTATGTTATTATATCACATGATTATCACATGAACATTATTGGCATGATAAGATTGACATATGACCATATAGACTCCCTTTAACAAGGAATGTAGTTCATACGGATAGTTATGCTTTGTGTTTGTTTATTGTCAGTTAAAGGTCTGCATAGACTCCCATTCACAAGGAATGTAGTCTATATAGATGATCATGTTTTGAGTGTATTTATGCTATTTTGTAGTCCGCACAGACTCCCTCTCATTAAGGCTACAGTCTATATGGACAAACCTATGTGGTCTTAATTCTTATATATATATGTGCATGTCCTCTGTGACCAATAGGTTTGTAGTTTTCCCCAGTGATAATTTTTCTCATGCATCAGGACTCCTTTATATGCATGCTAAGTAAATTGTTGTGAGTTTACTTTTTTAGGTCTTTATGAACCATTATATGTTACTTTTGACCTATTCTTTGAGTTGTATACAAGTGACCATTCTAGTAGAATGAGAGGTCTGGATGGGCATATTAAGCCTTACATGTAGTTTGCACGGACACTTATTAGAGCCATATTAAGTTTGCATAGACTTGACAATATATAGGCAGGACCTATTATGTGCTTTATACTATTTGATTTTGGAATTCTTTCGATTGTTATTAGGCTGTAATAGGTAGTTTAATAACTAGTTTTACACAGAAAAGCCTAACTCCACATTAAAAAGTTTTCTATATAATTAACTAGTATTTTTTAAAATAAAATGGTTTTGAGATTTCCTTAGTGAAAAGTCAAATAAAAATGTATTTTAACAAAGGTTAATCTCATAGAAATAAGAGTTGGGTAATTACTGCTAATTCCCATGGAATTACAGGTAATTATTAAATCTTAATCAATGAATAACTTGTTTTCTAGATGTATATTGCATAGATATGCTTATTGTATATTTTAATACCACCATTTACTTTCTCTAAATGAAAAGGTTACATGAATGCTTTAATTAAATGCTTGTTTGCATGATACGAGATTGATAAATGTTAGAATATAAAGGAAGGCATATTGTTGAGGCATAAATAAGATCTAATTTCGAACTATTTCTAGGCAAAAGATTTGTGGTCCTGGTGTAGAGCCAGGTGGTGACTCCAAACACTAACCACTCTCATCCTTAGTAAAATACAATAATTAATTCTTTAATTAGAGCATTTATGTCAATTTAAAAGGTGACATGAATGTTTTAATTAAATGCTTGCTTACATGATATAAGATTGATAAACAATAGAATATAGAGGAAGACATATTGTTGGGGCATAAAGAAGATCTAATTTTGAACCCTTTCCAAGCAAAAGATCCATGCTCTTACTATAGAGCTAAGTGGTGACTCCAAACTCTAACCACTCTCATCCTTGGTAAAATACAATAAATCTATAGTGCCAACTCTATTAGGGTCTAAAAAATTAAATCTAAAAGTGCCTAAATAATATGCCATTTAATATTCTAATTTTTATCAATTCCATACGTTGCACTTTATATAAAATTATGTCCCTTCTACCTTAGATGTTGTTACAAACTAAGACTTTATTTTTCATTCAAGAATAGGGAATTGCTAGCATATCCATCGCTCAAAAGCCTCATACCTTTAGGTATATGATATGGTAAACTAACCAATCCCTATTATCCTTGATTAGAAAGACTTGTTAGGATGGACCCCTATTTATAGAAGCCGTAAGCCTTTTGACTAAACCATGAGCCCATGTAGTCAAACTTAGTAACTTCCCTTAGGTTGTATGACCCTAAGTGCTTGCGACTTACATTATGACTACTATATGGGTCAATTGCATTTAATATTGTTTGAAGTGAGGCTAAGTCCATTAGGCCTTTTTATTTGGAATGGACTAGCCTAATTTCACATCAAATGAGAATTAAATATAATGGGCCATTGTCTTGGCATGTGCTTTAAATATGGGAGAGTGGGCTTAATAAAGGGCATGATCAAACCTATGTATCCCTCGATGATGTTTAGGTAATCCCACCTAGGAAAGGAATGGCTTGGCCTTATGTGAGGGAGAAATAAGGTTGGAATGTTTTTTTATGTGTTTGTCCTTATTGCACCACGAACATTCATTCGATGTATACCATGCATCATTTACACTCTGTATTGTCAATATGTTAATCATGCATCATTCCTAACCTATTATTTTAATAGCCATCATTGATCCCTCATTCACTGCCTAGCGGAAGAGAATAGGCAAGCACTTTAACAGAACTAATAATCCACTACCAATCCAACAAAAAAGAGGAACCATGTCTGCTAGCAAGTTTATTACCAAATCTATACTGATGGAGGCCATACGTGAGATAGAGAAAATAATAAGGGCAGCTTTCACCAATGCCATGTCTTAAGTATAGAAAGAAGCAGGTCAAACTTCAACAGCAACTTATAAGGGCAAAGAGACAGTTAGATAAAATGTCGACCAGTTTTTAGATGAAGAAATCTCATTGGTTTCAAAGTCCTACAATAAGGTCCCTCTACATGAAGTAGTTGAAGATGATTATATCAAGAAGTTGAGTAAGAAGATGGAGGCCATAACTAGACTGGTCATTAGGGGCAAAGAGATTGATCTGGATGATATCAATCTAAGACTCAACTACTATGCCTCATAAGTTCAAGATGCCAGACATGAGTAAATTTAATGGTACAACCCAAAAACTCACCTAAAGCAATATGTGATCGCTATGAGGGTTACTAATCTATCTGAAGAGCATATTATAAGCCTATTTAGTATGTCTCTCATGACATAAGCTTTAGATTGGTACCATTACCATGAAAAAAAAGGCCAAGAAAGACTAGAGTGAGCTAGCTTAAGCATTTAGCAAGCAATACTCCAATAATGCTAGTATTGAGATAACTTTGAAGGTTTTAGAGCTTATGAAGCAAAAGCTTAATGAAACCTTTTTGTACTACCTGTAAAGGTAGAGGGATAAGATATTAAAGATGAGGAACAAGCGTAAAGACATTGATCATATCAGAATGTTCATAAAAATGCTAACAATTACATGAACAATGGGCTTATAGCTAAAGGTATCATAACTTAGGAGCAATTAAAAGACATAGCAATTGATTTACAAATAGCCTACCAAAATAAAGGGTTCAGGAAATCAAGCAACCCAAACTCCTCAAGCAACAATATTGAGGGCACTGCCAAGACAATATATTTACATATAATGCAAGGCAAGCGTTATTCAAATTTGGGCAAGTCATTATCCTGGTGTTTGAAGAAACTTACGAATGAAAGGAAGTTGTAGCCGCTCCTACATTAACCATTAAATGGTCTATTGCCTCTCAACCATAGGCATGACTAATATTGCGCTTACCACCAAAAGATAAGCCACCTCACTGATAACTACAAGCTTCTTCAACAAGCTAATCAAGACCTTATTGATTCTAAATAAATACCAGATCTAGAGGCTAGCTCAAACCCACTTCCCAAGCATAATAATTCTCACCTTCTCAAGTTAGGATTACTAAAAGAGTATGTTCTAAGAGATATCTATGGATTTTGACCAAGAGATTAGTGAAGGGGTGCAAAAGAGTGAAGATATTCTTTTAACTAGCTTCTAGGATAGTGAGAGTGAAAGTGAGCATAAGGAGAGTAGAGACTTTTGGCATGGATCATATGATATAGATCTTAAAGAGGGTAAGAGAGAATTAGTTTAGGTTGAGGGAGAAATGGTGAAAAAGATTAAAAATAATGGTTAGATCCTACCTAAGAAAGAAGTAAAAGTCAAAGAAGAAGGGAATGATGAAATGCTTAAATAGTTAAAGAAAACATAAGCCCATATCAGTATTTTAGATCTATTAAAGTAATTTTAAGCCCACAGGCAAAAAGGTAGTTGAAGCCTTTGGGCAAGTTGTTGTATCCACTACCACTACTCCTAATGAACTATTCTAGGTCATAAAGATTAGTAAAACTAGGCTCATAACCTTTTCAGATAAAGACCTACTCCTAGAAAGAAGGGAACACAATTGGCCTCTCTTTATTAAAGTTGAGGTAAATGGGAAAAAAATAAGATAGACTATGGTTGATGATAGCTCTTCATTGTGTGTATGCCTAGTCAAGATCTTGGTAGGTTTGGGAATGAAGAAAGAAGATTTGGTGCCCTCTAATATTACAATCGAGGCATAAAATGATACAAGATGACAAGTGAAAGGATATTTTACCATAAGGTCTAAGTAGGGCCCATTATTGATAAAGTAGAGCTTATTATCATTAACATCTCAGCTACATTTTTTGTTTTACTACAGATACCCTAGTTTCACAAGTTTAAAGGGGTCCTTTCCATATTATATCAAATGATCAAATTGCCTTATGAAGGAAACACTATCACAATCAAAGTTGATATCGATCATGCAGTATCCATACTGGCCATCACAAACTAGCCTTTTAATTGGTTTCATGTTGTTAGAATCTATGAATATTACATGGACCCCACAGTGTCTAAAATCATGAAGAAGATGAACTTCTTTCTAGGTGCTGGTTTAGGCAAGAATCTTCAAGGGATAATAGAGCCTCTATAGCTTAAAAGCTAAAAAGATAGAAAAGGTTTAAGATATAACCCATGCTTAGGAATTAGCTTGAAGAAAGGGAACAATCTTAAAAAACACTTTGTGAAGTAGAAGAAAATAAAGTATGATGGGACTCCATGGTTTATAGTAGTTGATGGTCATTACAAGTTAGGATTTGAGATCTTCGTTGATGTCATAAATTAAGAATCAGGTAATTTGAAGCAGACTCAATAGAGAGAAGAAGTCTTCCCGATAGCTTTAGCCATTGATGAAATCTACCTAGCTCTAATTGAAGATGTGCTTGATATAGATAGTGATTTATTCATCAATCAATTGTATTTGACCAAACTCTTTGAGATGAACAATTTTCTTGCAAATAAGATAAACAAAGAGTTTGCTTATTTGTGTGATGTTTTTCCTAATGGTAGCATGCATCCAAATGATTATTACATGAGCATTTTTGACATTAATTGCATTAAAACTAACCCATTTAATATTGGTGCAAATGAACTTCTTAAAAATATATTATTTGCCTATGATACTAATGCTGAAGAAAGAGAAAAAAATTAGTGATTATTAGAAACTATGAAAAAATCTTTTCTTAGAAATATGAAGACATGCCTTAGATTGATTAAGAAGTAGCTGAACATGCTATCTTGACTCATGATCACATTGCTCCAGTCCACCAAAAGCTTAGAAGGATGAGACCAAAATAGGTAGAAAAGGTTAAGGAAGAAGTCATTAAGCTACTCGAAGCCAAGTTCATTGAGGAAATAGTTTTTCCTACTTAGTTAGACAACATCGTACTTGTGCAAAAAAAAGATGAAATGGTTAGGATGTGCATAGATTATCGAGACTTGAATAAGGCATACCATAAAGATGATTTTCCTTTACCTCACATCGATGTATTGGTGGATAGTGCAGCCATGCTAGCCCTGTATTCCTTTGTAATTAGATTCTCAAGGTATAACTAGATCCTTATGAAGGTGATAGACAAATGTAAGACAACTTTCATAATCAAATGGGTAGCATATTACTATAAGGTAATGCCCTTTAGACTAAAGAATGCAAGGCCAATGTACCAATGAATGGCCATCAAACTCTTTCATGACATGATGCACAAAGAGGTAAAAGTCTACATAGATGACATGAGGGTAAAGTCCACAAAAGGGAAAGACATTTTAAAGCACTAGAAAAGTTCGTCTAAAGGTTAGACCAATTCAATATGAGACTCAACCCCAAGAAATATGTCTTTGGAGTTATGTCTAGTAAGCTGTTGGGATTCATGGTCAGTAAGAATGGAGTTGAAGTTGATCTAGATGAGGTGAAAGTAATCTTAGAGATGCCTATCCCTTAAATAAGAAAAAAATGTCAGAGGATTCTTAGGCAAATTGTAATACATCAGCAGGTTCATAGCCAAACTCACATCTATTTGTGAACCCATATTTAAGCTCCTATGCAAAAGACAACGAAGCTAATGGAATGAGGATTGCAAAAGAGCCTTCAAAGCTATCAAGTAGTACCTAACCAAGCCTCTTGTCCTAAAACCACCCAAACTAAGAAAATCTTTAATCATATGCCTTGTAATAGAAGAAACTGCTATAGGGGTTCTTATTGCATAAACGGACAAAGCTGGAATGGAATATGCAGTGTACTACTTGTGTAAAAAATTGCTCCCTTATAAACAAAAGTATGTAGAAGTTGAGAAGATATGCTTAGGAGTAATTTAGGTGTCCAGAGAGCTATGTCACTGCTTTCAATCATATAAAGTGAAGGCAGTAGCTAGACATAATCCTCTGAGGTATCTATAAAATATGGCTTCTTTGATAGGTAAAATGGGTTAATGGATTCTATTATTATAGGAATTTGACATCTTCTAGATAACCAAGAAAATAATCAAAGGTCAAGTAGTGGAAAATTTTCTAGCTCAATTGCCAATCAAGGGTAAGGAAGAAGAATTTGCCTTTCCAAATGAATACTTAAGGGCAATATCTCAAGAATGATGGAAAGTATTCTTTGGTGGGGCAATAAATAAGAAAAGAGCAAGTACTGGTGTGCTGATCATCAATCCAAAGGGTGAACAAATGTTCTTTGCTAGGAAATTAGAATTCCAAGCCACCAATATACGTCATTGAATATAAAGCATGTATCTATAGACTTAAAACCTTATTTTAGTTGGGCACAAAAACAATCAACGCATATGGGGACTCCATGTTGGTGATATAGCAAGTAAAAGGTGAATGGGAAGTTAAGGATGAGAATGTAAGTAGATATGTCAGAATACTCATAGATTTGTCAAAAGCAATTGATCGATACACTTTTCATCACATTCCAAGGGAATATAACCAAGTATTAGATGCTTTAGCCACTTTAATGTTAGTATTTGATCTTACTAAGAAGGAATTACCAAGGCCAATGTACTTCACTAAGTTAAGGTTCCTAACCTATATCGGCAAAGTAAGCACTGTAGAGGAGGAAATCAGTAATGCCTTGCCTTGGTATCATAACATTGAAACACATATAGAAATTGGAAAATACCCAGAACATGCGACTAAAAAAGATAAGAAGGTCTTGCAAAAGTTATCCGTTCAGTTCATTTCTTTTTAAATGATGCTATATAAAAGGCATTTTGATTGTGTACAACTTAGATGTGCTTATGAGACATAAGCATAGAAAATCCTAAAAGAAATGCATGAGGGAGTGTGTGGACTGCACATAAATGGAAGGAATTTGCCAAAGGAAGATCCTAAGACTAGGATACTACTAGCTAACTATGAAAATAGATTGTTATAACTTTATTAAGAAATGCCACAAGTGTCAAATTTATGGCAATCTAAGTCATCTACCACCAACTAAATTATCCAATTTGACTTCTCGATGGCTATTTTCTACATGGGGTGTTGACATAATTGTAGAATTAAGGCCATCTGCAGTAAAAGGTTACAAGTACATAGTTGCAGCGATTGACTACTTTTGAAAATAAGTAAAAGTTGAAACTTTAAATAAATTGGGGCAAGGTAGATGGCTAAATTTATTAAAAGAAATATCATCTATAGGTATGGGTTGCCACAATAGGTCATCTAGGATAATGGAGTGCAGTTTCAAGGTGAGACCAAGTAACTTTTGCAAAAGTACACAATCAAACACCATAAATCCTCTCCTTACAGACCTCAAGCCAATGGTACAATAGAGGCAACTAATAAAAATATCAAGAAAATTTAACAGAAAAGATAGTCACCTATAAGATTAGGATGAAATGTTACCATTTGCATTTTAGGGCTATATAACAACTATCAAGACATCCACAAATGATATACCTTACTCACTAGTTTATGTGATGGAAATAGTGTTACCAATTGAGATCAAAGTTCCTTCACTAAGGGTTATCTTAGAAGTAAAGAAGTCAAAAGCTAAATGGGCAAGGGCTAGATATGAACAACTTGTTTTGGTTGATGAAAAGAGGCTTAAGGCCTTTTATCACATGTAATTTTGTCAAAAAAAAAATAAAGATTGCTAGAGTTTATAACAATAAAGTAAAACCTAGCCCTATCTAAGAAGGCAATCCTATTCTGAAGTAGACCAGACCTTTACTAACTAATCCTAGATGGAAGTTTAAGCCTAATTACGAAAGCCTATACATGGTGAAGAAAATGCTCAAGCATAGAGGTGTCAAGACCTCATATTTAGAAGGCAATGAATTCTCAAAACCTATCAACCTTGACAAGCTAAAGAAATATTTCAGCTAGAATAAAAAAAAAAGTCTATTTACTTGAAAATGCTTAAAAGGGTGGCTTAGGCAAAAGTTAAGACACCCAGATGAGGTGAAAACCTGAAAACAAACATTTTCATGCAAAAATTCAGGGATCAAAGAGAAAATATCCAATCAAGAAAACTTTCCCAAGCTAATTGGTAATGGTAGTATTATCAAAGGGCAACTAATGTATTTGCCCATATTAAGCAGTTTAGTTTTAAATGTAATTAGTGGTAAAACATGTTTGGTCATCATAATTGGCATGTAAGCTTCTATCTAGTGAGAAATGCCATAAAAATAATTGAACTTTAGAAGTTTAGATACATATTGTCCTTCTAGATGTAGAAGTTGTATCTTTACTCTTTTTTTTTAAAGTTAGCATCCTATTGTCTCTCAATGTATTAATAATCCAATCTTTGTAATTGTCATCTATACTTGTGTTACTAGCTTTATGATCAGGCACATCTTTTAGCATAACATGGCATTTCCATAAGTTAAGAAAGGAGCACAAGAAATGTCATGTCAGAGATCCATCTTGAAAGCCCAAAGGATTAGAAACGATTCGTTGCATCAAGCCAAACTGTCATCAAATCTGGGAAGGGATGTAAAATATGGCATGCCCTAACCCAATCAAGGGAATATAACAAGAATGACAAAACAAGGAGAAATGTATGATTTTTCACCATAGACATCTCCATTGAGTTTTATTAACATCATTGAGCCATGCAATCCACTGCTCACAAGTGTTATGTTTTCTCTCGAGTCTTCTTTCATAATAATGATTCAGTGCATACTTAATCCAAAGCTTTTCAGGAGGAGGCATAAGTAGCTTTATCTTCTCCTATAACCAATTCTAAAAAAAAGCTGCTAAATTAGAAAATCCAAAAAGGACCACTTAAGCAAAAGTTAGGGAAACTCGCTAGTGTAAAAACCTTTGTAGGCATGCTAGGCAAAAGTTAGGGTTAATAAATAATAGATGCTAGAGGGAAAATCCAAGTAGGCTCTCTAAGCAAACCTGTAGGAGTAGTGGACTTTTAGTTACAAAGTTAATATTGCCTCTTTTTAAAGTATTTAACCTTTGGATGGTTTTAGCTAAAATAACATCGAAAGGATTGTGGCTTGAATGGATTTCAACCAAAATTTGAATATCTTTGAAATAACAAAACTTGTCCCCAAAAGTAAGCATCAGCAAGTTACCAAGGATACATAACAATATGCACTTTGCCTATTCTGTGAAACTAGTAGGGAGTAGACAAGCAAAGTCAAGGATTGTCCATAAGGAAATCAGACCCACACTTGGGATTATCTTTTGAGCCACCAAAGGAGAAACTCTCAAGGCAAGTACAATATCTATGGGGTAATGATCTTTAAAAGATGGGATAGCCAGAAGAACATATTTGCAAATTCCTTAAACGTAGAGGTGAATACTTGATGATTGGAGACAAATACATGGAAGATGGGATCCTAATAAAGCATAATGATGTGTAGAAAATTATAATATATCCTTACTTTTCTCAAGAACCTGAGAGTAGAAAATGGGGTAAGGATGGATGAAGTCTAAGTACCCTTTAAATCCAAGATCTAGGATAAATATTGATTGAAAGAGAGACACATAATAAAGATGGCATGCCTAATAAGAGGAAAGGACTATTTATAGAACTCAGAAGGTGTTATTCCTAATACTACAAAGAAAAGGAATACAAAACATGCAAAGATGTCCACATAAACCTTGATATAGTGGAAGTCGATGTCATGGTCTATACAGACCACAAGACAAGTTTGTATAGACACTTTTAAATGGATTTAAAACCATGCACAATCACTAGGTCTGCATGGACCATGTGTAAACATAAACCAAATCTTTAGAGCAATAAGCCTTGTCATGAAATGAAGCATCCACCTATCTTTAATGAATTATAGACACCTTACCATTAAAGTAGTATGACAATCCTTGTTGGATGAGTTAAGGGTTATTCATAGACTAATCTTTACTAAATTATAGACATCTTGCCATACTATGTGATACTTTGATTAGTTATGATCATTCATTAGCAATCACTTGTCATGGTATTAATTGAAATGACACTAGACCATTAATGGTAACCACCCATCATGTTATTAATCGAAATGACATTAGACCATTAGTGGTAATGACCTATCATGGTATTAATTAAAATGACACTAGAATATTGGTAGTAACCACCTATCATGGTATCAATCAAAATTATAACACCCTTACCTAATTCCAAAAGAAATCCGATAAGTGGTGTCACTTTCTATCTAATCACCCATCTTAGAATTTCTCTAAGTCCTTATTCATTTAACACTTATAATTTTATTTATTTATCAATAGATGTTTTCTAAAATTTAATTCTAATACTTAAACATCATTATATAGGTCATAACAAACATTAAAATCCAGCTTATGATCAGTAATTAATTTTGCAAAAATTCAAGCAATATAACAGTTACTCGGGCAACATTTTCCAAAATATATACCTGTGAAAAGCACTTCTAATAATATCATCAACATCAGTCATCACTTAGACTCTTCTAGTCCTCTAATATTAACACATATCATCATTAATGTCACAAAAAACACATAGGGCCTTAGACTAATAATCATTAGAAAGTACATAAAGTAAAGTCATTCAGATAAAGGCCTTACATACATCACCAGCTTTAGCTT